>JAJONR010003627.1:0-40565 GCA_029582245.1 Solanum etuberosum | reverse complement strand
GAATCATAACTCTTGAATTCATAATTCAAATTCAAGAAAGAGTTAAGAGTAGAGTTCAAGAAAGTCTTTGAGTTCAATTGTGAATCCTTTGAGATCAATTATCGATTTGAGCTAAGTTTTGAGGAAGTAAGTATGAGAATGAGAAGAGTCTTATACATGAGTTCCATATTGTTATTTAGACCCTCGAGTCGAGTCGTTCATGCTTATAATTCCGCATGAACTCTATAAATTGAGTATCTTTGAGAGGAGTAGTATCTTCAAGTTCAAAGTCTTGATTATTGAGTTCTTAAACCTTTTGAGACTATATTTCTAACCATGGTGCTACTACATGTTACCCATGAAGGTCCTTGAGTTGAGTGGTTCATGCCCATAATTCTGCATGAACCCTATGAGACGAGTAGTCTTGAGATGAGAAGTATCATTGAGCCCTTGAGTTTGAGTAGTTCATGACCATAATTCTGCATGAACCCTATGAGTCGAGCATTCTTGAGATGAGTAGTATCATTGAATCCTTGAGTTCTGGAGTTGTTGAGTTACAAGTATTGAGTTTTATGCATGGTTATTAAAAACCTTGAATTGAGTCGTTCACGTCCATAATTCGGCATGAACCCTATTTTACGAAGTCTTCTTACAAATTGTTTTTAAACTTGTTTGAGAGACTTAAGGATTGAGTTTGAGAAAGAGTAGAGCCAAGTTCATTTCTTCAAAATGATATATATATGGGAACTAAGTATTTCCAAAGAGTAAATGTTTTCACATTTAAGATGAGAGGAAACACAGATTTCCAAAAGATTTCTGATGAGGAGTTTTAGTACCATCTTTTTTTAGAGAAAGATCTTTTGAGTAATAATCTCAAACCACAGAAGAGTTATGTTTTAAACATATGAGCTAGTTACATTTTTGGGAGTAGTATTGAGCACCAATATGGGGACGAGTTCAGATAACTCAAGTCTCCATAAACCATGTAGCCAACATGGTAGAAAGGGTCATACTTTTTAGATGATTCCTTAATTCTTTTTAGCATAGACTAGTGGATCTACTTAGTAGTAGGTTCTATACCCCGACAAAGTATAGGACGGCCCTGGCAGCATGAGGCAAGACGATGTATCATCACATAGCTCATAGTGATTGTTGTCGGTTAGAGAATCTCCCACAGAGTTACTTGTATTTTTTATACACAAAACTAAGTTACTATTGTGTTTTTCAATACACTGAGTTGTTATATGCATGTTTTAAAGTTTTTCTTTATATTACATTTCTATTTCTGCCTTATATTGAAATTAGTTGAGTTAGTTGAGAAGAGGTAAGTGTGTTTATTTTTTTATCAAGTTCAAGCTTATGTTTATGCTTTAGAATTCCCCTTACATGCTCGTACATTCCATGTACTGATCCATTTGGCGTGCATCATTTCATGATGCAGATACAAATATTTAGGATCATCAACAGGCGCTTTGTTGATACCACTTGTTGTTCAGTTAGCTATGGTGAGCCTCCTTGCTTCCGGAGGATTTTATTTACTTTTTAGTTTCATCAGGATGTTGTGGGTCTTGTCCCGACTTCCATCTTTGTCATTTAGAGGCTTTATAGATAGACAGTAGAGTTTGAGAAGTCAGTTCATTATTTTGTTAAATATATTAAAGACTTGAGTTGCCTATTTTGGCTAGTTGAATATTCTATTATATTCAGAGTTAATCATTTGAGTTAAAGCTTTGTATCTAAATTCTATGAATTTTATCCAGTTTTAAGATTTGTATGCTTGAGTTAGTTTTCCACTTGTAGTTAGCCAGGAAGAGGGTTCGCTTGGGGACCAGCAATGGTTCTCGAGTTCCGGCCACGTCTAGGGTGTAGACTCGGGTCGTGACAAGCTTGGTATTAGAGCTAAGTTTTAAGAGTTCTAGGGTGTCTATGAAGCCGTGTCTGTAGAGTCCTAGTTATTGGTGTGAAACGTGCCACATCTATAATTAGAAGGCTGCAACATTTAGGAACTATCTAACTTCTTTCATACTATTAATCGTGCAATAGAGCTATGTCATATAGATTTATTCATACTCGTGCGTTTCTCAGATTTATTTGACTACCCCTCATACTAAAGGTGGTTGAAAAGTAAAGTAAAAAATTCCTTATAGATGAGTTATTCTTAGCAAGAGTCTTGAGGAGGTCATGAGACTACAGAGGGGCTGGAGAGAAGCCTGTGAGTGAGTTAAGTGTTGAGTTCGAGAAGAATGCACCCCTATTAATGAATCGTGCGTTGAGCTAAAAGTGAGTTGTACACTCTTCCCTAAACCTTATTCAGCTAAGACCTTTAAGAGGATGGTATGTTTAAAGATTGGGTAATATCTTCACCCGAAAAGGTAACATGAGTTACGATATCATGAGCAGTAGTAGTGAAAGAGCCCAGAGTTAGAGAAAAGTATGCAGAGGTTTAGTGATCTAAGAAAGGGAGATGGTGTTTGATGAACTATGTTACTATAGTTATGCACCTAGTAAGTTACTAATGAAGAATTTTCCTTTATGGGTAGACTAAGAAGTGATGAGTTGTGAAGATTCCTTCATAGGAGGTAGAATGTGTTGTAGCTAGAAAAGAGTTTGTGATGAAGTGTCATTGTGTAGGTAATGAACAAGTGTAAGTGCTGAATAGAAGAGCAGGAGTATTCATGAGGTGATAGATCTAAGCTAGGCTTATGATTGTTAGGGAGAGCACATAATATTCAAAGTGTTATAAAACTAATTAGGCAATGATGTATAGTGAATGGATGAATAGTACTTCAGTTGTGAAGTGAAGTGTGATAGAAATTTGTAAGTGTGGAGACTGAGAGGTAAGGATTGACTACTTGTCATGAGATCCTAGTGGATGAGTGTTTCTGAATTTGTACCTAGTAGTTGTAAGTTAGTAAAGTAAGCGAGCAATCATATCGATATTCGTATTTAGTAATAAACATTAAGCTTGAATTTGAGATGAGCTTCGTGATCAAAAGAATGGCAACATCAGGATGATGATGTTAGTCTTGAGATTTGATCTGGTAAACTTGACATAAGAGTAGGTGGGAAATTGAAATGTTTGATGCAATGAATATGAGTAGTACCACTGAGATATCCTAACGTTTAGATAAGGGCAGTGAAATGTGGCTAAGTCACAAGAGTAACAAGAACATTAAGAAGTATGCCAAGATAGCATAATTGAGTTGTCAATGTGGAATAGGTTTATAGCTTTCAAGTGTCAGACCTAAGGGGGAGATGATAAGATGAGATATCAAGTCAAGTGTTGAGAATAAGATAGTAATTAGTTCAAAAGAGTATGAGAGATATCTTTTCAGAGGTCCTTGTAGTAGTGGAGTGATGTTAGAAGAAGAAGGTTAATGTTCTTATCGTGATAATGATGGTGTGATAATTCCATCTAAGGTTATAAATAAGGAGGAAGAGGAGGATGAGTTTTTACTATGAGAAATAGTTAAATGAGAGCCCTTAGTTGGTTCCAAAGGAGTTGGTTAATTGGAGTCCATGGAGTTGTTAGAGTACTAAGATTGAATGTGGTGTTGTTAAACATTAGGTGGTTCTTGATATGAGCCCAATGTGGTGGTAAAGAGTAATAGTCTTGGGATGAGATTTCCTATAGAGAGGTATAGAACCCAAACCTAAGGATTTGGGTTAAGCTTGAATATAGTAAGAGCATACCATTAGACTCAGACCTTAGTAAGAGTAACCCCATTTCATACCCAGTCCAGTCGTCATTCGAGGACGAATGATCCCAAGGGGGAGATATTGTAACACCCCTAAAAAAAATTGAGCTAAGACTTGAACAGTCCTTCGTAGTGAGTGAGTTTTTACCAAGGAATTTAAATTTTTCTTAAGTGTCAAGGTCACTAGATGTAGCACCTTGAGTTCCAAAAATAACTAAAGAGAATTCATTCAAGTCATTCCCTAGTTCTTTTAAGTTTTGGGTCAACTTCAAACGATCATCACTTTCAGTACATAATGATATAGGAGACCAATAAGATAACAAATGAAAGGTCTTTGAATTATCTTTTCAACGCCACCGAGTTTGCTAATTTTCGAGCTCGTATGAGGGAGATATACCCATTTAAAGTCAAGCTGTCTATTTAAGGAAAGTTACCCGGATTTAAGAGGGGTATTTTGGTCTTTTCCTTACCCTATCAGATTTAATTCATTTTTAGTAATTTAATAGGGGTCTCAACTGATTTAGTTCAGTTTACACAATCATAATTCATGCTAGGGTTTTAGAAAAGAGTTCAAGAAGGGAAAAGAGGAGAAAAGTGGAGAAAAGTCAAGGTTTCGTCAAGTTCTTGAGGTTTCGTTGCGGATTTCGCCAAGGGTGTTATCCCTAAGAGGTATGTAAGCTTCCATAGTGTTGGGTTCATTCACCCACGTTCCAATCATAATTTATTCAGCGTAATTTCATTCTTGAAATTTAAGGATTTAAGTTCTTGATGAGTTCTTGATAAGTGTTCTTGAAGTTTCATTCTAAATCTTGGTTTGTTGGGATTTCGATGAGTTCTTGAGATAATTGTATGGATTTTAAGTGTTTTTTTAGTAGATTCTTGTGTACTTTGGTTGGGTATTCGAATCTAAGTGATTGGGGAAGAAACCATTCGATTCTAGGTGTGTTAGGGTTAGAAAACGAGAAAGAAAAGTCGTCGGGTTTTTTGGGAAGCACCTGGGGCAACGCGCCACCAATACGCCAGGGGTGGCTGGCGCGCTACGCCAGCCAGTACGCCAAGAATAATGCTTAGTAGTTTAGGGGCTGGCGCCCTACGCCACTTAGTGCGCCAGGGTAGCCTCCCCCCACTCGTTCTCTGTTGTTGCGTTCGTTTGAGTTCTTTCGATGGGTAATTTTACTCCCCTTTGATTCTAAACTACTTCTAAACACCTAGAGATCATAACCCTTGAATCCATAATTTAAATTCAAGGAAGAGATAAGAGTCAAATCTAGAGAGTTCTTTGAGTCTTTTTGAGAAGTCTTCTACAATTTCTAATAACTTGTTTCAAGACTCAAGTAAGTCAGCATGAGAGTGAGGAAAATGTATTCATCAGTCTACACTATCATCAAGATCCTTCATATCATGAATCATAACTCTTGAATTCATAATTCAAATTCAAGAATGAGTTAAGAGTAGAGTTCAACAAAGTCTTTGAGTTCAATTGTGAATCCTTTGAGATCAATTATAGATTTGAGCTAAGTTTTGAGGAAGTAAGTATGAGAATGAGAAGAGTCACATACATAGGTTCCATATTGTTATTTAGACCCTCGAGTCGAGTCGTTCATGCCCATAATTTCGCATGAACCCCATAAATTGAGTATCTTTGAGATGTGTAGTATCTTCAAGTTCTAAGTTTTGATTAGTGAGTTACTAATCCTTTTGAGATTATATTTCTAACTATGGGACTACTACATGTTACCCATAAAGGTCCTTGATTTGAGTAGTTCATGCCCATAATTTCGCATGAACCCTATGAGTCGAGGAGTCTTGTGATGAGAAGTATCATTGAGCCCTTGAGTTGAGTAGTTCATGCCCATAATTCTGCATGAACCCTCCGAGTCGAGAATTCTTGAGATGAGTAGTATCATTGAATCCTTGAGTTCTGGAGTTGTTGAGTTCCAGGTATTGAGTTTTATGCATGGTTATTGAAAACCTTGAATTGAGTCGTTCACGTTCATAATTCAACATGAACCCTATTTTAAGAAGTCTTTTTACAAATTGTTTTTAAACTTGTTTTAAAGACTTAAGCATTGAGTTTGAGAAAGATAGAGACAAGTTCATTTCTTCAAAATGATATATATATGGGAACTAAATATTCCCAAAGAGTAAATGTTTTCACATTTAAGATGAGAGGAAACACCGATTTCCTAAAGAGTTTTTAATGTGCAGTTTTAGTATCATCTCTTTTAAGAGAAAGATCTTTTGAGTAATAATCTCAAACCACAGAAGAGATATGTTTTAAACATATGAGCTAGTTACATTTTCGAGAGTAATATTGAGCACCGATATGGGTAAGAGTTCAGATAACTCAACTCTCCATAAACCAAGTAGCCAACATGGGTAGAAAGAGTCATACTTTTTAGATGATTCCTTAATGTTTTTTAGCATAGACTAGTGGATCCACTTAGTAGTAGGTTCTTTACCCCGAAAAAGTATAGGAAGGCCCTGGCAGCGTGAGGCAAGATGTTGTATCATCACATAGCTCATAGTGATGGTTGTCGGTTAGAGAATCTCCCATAGAGTTAATTGTATTTTTATATACAAAACTAAGTCACTATTGTGTTTTTCAGTACACTGAGTTGTTATCTACATGTTTTAAAGCTTTTATTTATATTTCATTTCTATTTATGCCTTATATTGAAATTAGTTGAGTGAGTTGAGAAGAGGTAAGTATGTTTCTTTTTTATCAAGTTCAAGCTTATGTTTATGCTTTAGAATTCCCCTTACATGCTCGTACATTTCATGTACTGAGCCATTTGGCTTGCATCATTTCATGATGCATATACATGTATTTAGGATCATCAACATGCACTTCATTGATACCACTTGTTGTTCCAGTTAGCTATGGTGAGCCTCCTTGCTTTCGGAGGATTTCATTTACTTTTCAGTTTCGTCAGGATGTCGTGGGTCTTGTCCCGACTTCCATCTTTGTCATTTAGAGGCTTCATAGATAGACAGTAGAGTTTGAGAAGTCTGTTCATTATTTTGTTAAATATTTTAAAGTCTTGAGTTGCCTATTTTGGCTAGTTGAATATTCTATTATATTCAGAGTTATTCATTTGGTTAAAGCTTTGTATCTAAATTTTATGAATTTTATCCAGTTTTAAGCTTTGTATGCTTGATTTAGTTTTTCGCTTGTTGTCAGCCAGGATGTGGGTTCGCTTGGGGACCAATAATGGTTCTCGAGTGCTGGCCACGTCCAGGGTGTAGACTCGGATCGTGACAGGTTACATTTCACAAACTAAATGTCAATTTGTTTGTTGATGTTCTTATGAAGAAAGAATTTATTTTCCTTGTTTTTCACTCTTTTGTTCTCTATTCTTTTCAGAGAAGCGTGAAATAAACCAATTTAAAAGGGAGTATCTTTACGTTGGAGCAGTTACTTTGTAACTGTTCCCACCCCTTTTAAATTTGTAGTTATCTTTTTTTTCTTAGAAAGCAACTTTGGGTCGTGTCGTCCCAAATCGAATCAGGTTGGTCCATATGGGCGATTCACAACAAAAAAACTTACATCTCCCACTTCGCACATGGTGGACAAGACCCAAGACAACACAACATTAACTAAAAACACAATTCATACGATAAATAGTTCATGCAATCCGTGAGTAGGGGTGTGCAAAAACTGAACCGACCGATAAATAGAACCAAAAAAAATATTATTGGTTTATCGTTATTGGGTTATTGCGTTAAAAGTTATTTAATGATTTTATAAAAAAATGTTATTGGGTTATCGATTCGATATTGGTTTTTTAATATTTGGTTATTAGGTTAACCGATAACCCATTAAGAATATAATAGTTTACTATTTTAATTTTTAGTCATACATAAATATCAAACAAAAACTATTAATAGAATCACTATATTAGACTATAACTATAAGAAGCCTACACAATGAATACTACTTAACTCTGCTCTCTGTAGTTACCCTTTAGGTTTTAGTATTACTTTAGTCTTAGGTTCACAATGTCAAAATCTAAAAAAATAAGAACGACAACGGGTAAGGTTTGCAATGACGATGGTAGTCTTAGGTTCACAATGTCAAAACCTAAAGAAATAAGAACGGCGATGGGTAAGGTTTGCAACGACGACGGCAAGGGTTAGAGAACGGCTAGGGTTGTGAATTGTGAGTATTGACTATACTTTTACTACACTACGCAAAAATTTTGCACTCAATGAGTAATTTGATTTCTCTATTTTTTATTTCACGTCAAATTATTGGACAAGTCATATATTTATTTTCAAAGTATTTTCTTATTGGTTAAACCAAAAACCGAACCGTTAAAGACCAAAAACCGATAACAAATATCTTATTAGTTTGGTTATCGATTTAGCATATTTAAAAACCAAAAACCGATAAACCGAATCGATAATACTTAAAATCAAACCGAAACGACCGATACACATCCCTATCCGTGAGCATCAAGAGCTTACCTTTAAGGTTTTACAGGTCCTACATAGGAATCCAATCACATGTGGAAATAATTCACTACCTTTATGAGAATACTATTACTCACAATACCCCAGACTTCATTCACTATTTCAGTATTTAATTATTAAATCTCTCATCCTCTTAAAGAGGTGAGAAAAAGTTCGTGTTTAACTTTATATACACAATTACACTCGAGTGTAATAGCCGACTTGTGTATACAAGTTAAATTGTTCATTTTAATCATCTTCCCTTTCTACTCGAATCAATCTGTTCCATATCAACTGTTTTCCTAGAAATTCATTGCATTGTCAAATCTCTCATGGCTATGAGTAACATGCTAAAGTAGCAACACCAATCGAAACTTCAAGAAACAACAAAAGGTCAAAGGGTATTTCAATGAAAAGTTAGTTTAACTTTTCAGGATCAATGAAAAAGCAGGGAACCATTCTTTCATTAACCCATTGATCGCATAACACACGTGGTATAAACATGTATTACAATGTTTTCACCTTATACTGTGTATGTGTCTAATTTTCCTGATTATCCAACATCGTATAGACCTTGGTCTAAACATCTCTAGATGTTTAACCCAATTTTCTCTCTTTAATGATTCTCAAAATCATATTCTCAGAGATACTCTTGCCTGGCTTACAAAACAAGTCATTATTTGATAGTGGAAATCATTTCTTCACGTTTCTCCGACGTAAGAGGTAATTGATCGTGTGAGAGAGCCAATCTCGTGACTTTTCCGACACTTTCTATTTCTAAAACATTATCACATGCACATGAGATATGAATTCAAAATAGTCAGGTATTGATGAGAATAATATAACATTCAAGTTATTTTACAATACATAAATATTATCATATCCTACGCAAACTTAGAGGCTTAACATGTTTTTCAAACAAGTCTCTAGATATTGCCTTTGTAAAAGGATTAACTATCATTTCACGAGTAGGAATGTATTGTAAATCTATTTCTCTACTTGCTACTATGTCTCTCACAAAGTTATACTTGATGTCAATGTGTTTAATTTTACTGTGATACTTAGGATCCTTCGTGTATGCGATAGCCTCTTGACTGTCACAATATAAAATCATGGGCCCCTTAGAGTTCTTTGCAATATTCAAATGCTCAGAGAATCTCTTTAACTAAACAGCTTCTTGTACTGCAGACGCACAAGTCATGAATTCAGATTCCATGGTTAAAAGAATAGTGCAAGTTTGTTTCTTACTTTTCCATGAAATAACTCCACCATAGTAAGAAAGCATAACTGAATGTTAATTTTATATCATTCCGGTCACCAACCCAATCAGCATCTGTATAGCTTCTTATGAATAAATCAGATCCACTATAACATAGTTTATGATTCACAATCCCCTTCAGGTATCGGAATATTCTCTTTACTACTTTCCAATGATCTCTTCCAAAATTGGATTGATATCTGCTAACCAGACTTACGGCATAACAAATGTATGGGTGAGTACACATCATAAAATACATCAAACTTCCGACAGCACTAGAATATGGAACTCGGGACATGTCTTCATTTTCTTTTTCAGTCTTTGGATACATTTCAAGGCTTAAACTTTCACCACTTGCTACAGGAGTATCCATGGATTTGCAACTATTCATTCGAAAGCAATCTAATATTCTCCTTATGTAAGTTTATTGATATAAACTCAAAAATTTCTTGGAACCGTCTCTTTGGATCGTAACACCCAATATATTATCTGCTTCACCCATATATTTCATATCAAATGATTTTGAAAGTCATGACTTGACAGTTTTCACATACTCAAAATCATTTCCAGCTAATAAAATATCATCTACTTTGAGAGAAAGAAATACAAAATTTCCATTAGACTTTTTCACATAGATGCAATGGTCTTCATCAATCATGGTGAAATCAAATGACATCACCTCCTTATGAAATCTCAGATACCACTGCCTTCAAAAATAATTAGGTCATAAATTGATCTTTTCAATTTTCAAACTTTTCTTTCTTGGCCTTTAACAACGAAACCTACTAGTTGTTCCGTGTAGATTTCTTCGTTTAATTCTCTATTGAGAAAAGCGGTCTTCACATCCATTTGGTATAATTCTAGATCTAAACGTGCAACAGTAGCTAAAAATAATCATATGGAGGTAAACTTCATAACTAGTGAAAATTTTTCCTCGTAGTCTATTCCAACTTCTTGATAGAACCTTTTTCCACCAATTGTGCTTTGTGTCTTTCTATTGACCCATCTGATTATCGTTTAACTTTGAGAATTCATTTATTCCCAATAGCTTTACATTCCTTAGGAAGGTCAACTATATCCCAGACTTTATTGATTTTCATGGACCCTAATTTTTCTTTCATCACTTTTAACTATTCATCCCTTTTAGGGCTCTATAATGCCTCAGTTACAGAAGTAGGATCATCCAATTTTGTAGAAGATACCAAAAAAACATAATCCTCAATCTCATAAGATCATATAGGTACATCTTTTCTTGTACTCTTATGTAATTGAAGTTCATATTCCTCTATAGGATTTTTGGATTCATAACTCCCACTTGGACCAGGATTCATTTTTTGATCCATTGAGTTATCAAGCATGCCTGACAACATTACCTAATCTTCTGAATTCAACATTTCGTATAGAGTCCCACCTTCATCTGTTCCATCCTTTTTGGGAAAATCATTTTTCAAGAATTTGACATCTCGTGATACAATTTCAGTAATACTTCCATCCTTCAATTCATCAATGAACCCATATCCTTTGGAGTGTTTTGAGTATCTTATAAAGATATATTTCTTTCCTTTCAGACTTAGTGTACCAAACTCACCAAAATAATCTTTAATATATGCAGCACAACTCCAAGGTCGTAGATCATTCAGGTTTGTTTTATGACCAGTCAAAAGTTCATAAGGTGTCGAAGATACAAATTTAAAAGGCACCTTATTCAATATGTAGGCAGCAATCAATAATGCATCTCCCTAAAAAGAGATAGACAAATTTGTCTGGGCCATCATTGACCTAGTTATCTCCAATAATGTTCTATTCCTTCTTTCAGCTACACCATTTTACTGAGGTGTATAAAGAGTAGTTAATTATCTGATAATCCCTTTTCAGTATATAATTATTTAATTTTTTTTACAAATATTCACGTCCTCGGTCGGTTCTTAAAACCTATATGCTTTTATTTTATTGATTTTAAACTTCATTCATATATCTTTTAAAGCACTCAAGTGCTTCAGATTTATGAGAAATCAAATAGACATAACCAAAGCGCGTGAAATCATCAATAAATGTAATGAAGTATGTAGCACTATACCTTGCCTCACATTCATTGGACCACAAATATCAGAATGAATTAATTGAAGTGGGAACTCAGATCTGCAAAGAATTCTAAGATTCACATGATTATATATCGTGATAGTCAAGTGGCTATCGCATACACGAAGGATCCTAAATATCACAACAAGACCAAACATATTTACATCAAGTATAACTTTGTGATATACGTAGTGGCAAGTGGAAAAATAACTTTGCAATACATTCCTACATGTGAAATGATAGATGATCTTTTCACAAAGGTCGTATCTAGAGACTTGTTTGAAAAACATGTTAAGGTTCTAGGTTTGGGTAGGATTTGATGATATTTCAGTATTGTAAAATAACTTAGTTGTTATAATATTCTATTCTATACAATACTTTTGAATTTATGTTCATGTATAATGCATGTGATATTTTTGTAAAAAATAAAATGTGTCGAACAAGTCAAGAGATTGGATCTCTCACACGAGCAATCGCCTCTTACATCGAGGAACGTGAAGAGATAAGTTACACCACCATATTATGACTTGTCTTATGAACTAGATAAGTGTTTCTCTAAGAAAATGAGTTTAATGATCACTGTAGAGAGAAATTAGGGTTAAACATTTGGAGGTCTGTACGATGTTGGATAATCGAAAGAATGAGACACATACACCAGTATAGGGTGAAAACATCGTAGCACATATTTTATACCACGTGTGTCAAGCGATCAATGGGTCAATGAAAGAATGGTCCCTGTTTCTTCATTGTGTGAGACCCCGAAAAGTAAAATGACTTTTCAATGAAATACCCTTTGACCTTTTGTTGTTTCTAAAAGTTTCAATCAATGTTGCTACTTTAGCATGTTACTAATAGGCACAAATGATTCGGTAATGCAGTGCATGTCTAGGAAAGCAGTCGAGTTGGAATAGATAGATTCGAGTAGAAAGGAAAGATAATTAATTGAATAAAAAACTTGTATACACAAGTCAGCTATTGCACTAACCATATTGGTATTGAGTGTAGTTGTGTGTATAGATTTAAACATGAACTCAAGTTAACCTCTTTAAGAGAATGAGGGATTGAATAAGTAACTACTGAAGTAGTGAATGAAGTCTGGGTGTTGTGAGTAATAGTTTCCTTAAAATTGTAGGGAATTCTTTCCACATGTGATTGAATTCCTATGTAGGGCTTGTAAAACCTCAAAGGTAAGCTCTTGATGCTCACAGGTCACACAAACTATTTGTAGTATGCATTGTGTGTCTGATTGATGTTGTGTTGGTTTGGGACTTGTCCACCATGTGTGAAGTGGGAGATGTATGTTTTGGGTCATGGGTTGCCCACATGGACCGACCCGACTCGACCCGATTATGTTCGACCCGATCCGATTTAATTAATCAATTAATTAATTAAATGGATAATTATTTTTAAAGGATAAGAGGGAACAGTTACAAAGTAACTTCTCAACCTCTCCTTAAAAGACTCCTAGTGGGAGTATCTTTTTTGGAACGAGGGAACGTGGTAAAAAAACAAGAAAACGTGAAAAACCAACACAGAAGAGAAACAGAAAAGAAAACGATCCTAGTCTTTTACACAAATCAATCTACACACTAAGGAGACTCTTAGTTTGTGAATTGCACTACGTTTCCTTTGAGAGACGGAGTCGATCTTGTGGTTGTTTGAATTTGGAGCGAATCTACATCAAAGGCATTTTCAATAATTTCCGCTACAAGTGTTAAGATACATATCTTGTTGTTGCTTTACTATTGAAATTCCATCAAATGTATTGTAATAACTCAAGTTACCACACAACAAGGATAGATATTATAATCACTGAGAGCGCAAAATACAATTGAGAAATGAAAACAACAAGCAAGTAATACCTAACGATCCTTATGCAATATTTTATATTGATACGATACACGTGCAATACATACGTACACTGAATTAGTATATATAAAATATATATATGTCATTCACCTTACTGAATTGGGATCTTTATGAGAATACATATATATGGTCACCATAAGTCTACACCAAACTTATTAGGTTTAGAAGACCTTTTTGTGTTTAAAAGCTGAATTTCTCACGTATAGGAAAATAATTAAATAATTTATTCAATATGAAATTTATTTTTAAAAGTTAAAAAAGGTGAATGATATTTTGCTAAGAGTTTTTGTGATTTTAATATAATATATATAAATATAGATTAAGGCTTAGGTCATCTGTAGCCCTTTGAAGTTGTTCGCATAATTTTACTTAGACACCTTAAATATGAGTTGTACCTATTGAACACCTTGACCTACTTGAATTTGAACCATTTGAGCATTTTTTTTGAGAATAAACTAAAAGT
This sequence comes from Solanum etuberosum, assembly GCA_029582245.1. Lineage (NCBI taxonomy): Eukaryota > Viridiplantae > Streptophyta > Magnoliopsida > Solanales > Solanaceae > Solanum > Solanum etuberosum. Next base: position 26,764 of record JAJONR010003627.1, on the reverse strand, counting down.
ATAAAATGTGTGAAATGCACTTGCGACGACATGACAATTTGACTAATCAAATAATGACATGTGTTATTTCTAAGTATAATTTTTTTTATTTAAAATGTATCATAAAGTAAAGAAAGAGAAATTATTTTGAAGTTAAAAAAAATAAAAAAACAGTAACTTACCCACCCCTCTCTTCCCCTGCTATCCACTTTTCCCTCTACGGTGTCATCTTTTACACGACAACCCTCCTTTTAGAGTGTCACCCCGAACACGACAACCCTCAGCATACCTCAACCTATTTTTCAACGATAACTTTCTTCTTCGTCCCGATACGAGAAAGATGAAAAAAATTTCGTCAAAAAATTAATGAGTTCCAATTGACATTGTCAGAAAAAATAGAGTTATTTCATATTTCTTTTTGTGTTTCATAGCTAATTATTTTTTTGGTTGAAGAACATCCTTACGTTCACAGAAATATACATCAATTTGAAGGCAAAACAACATATTCACGAAAAATAAAAAATAAATCAATAAAAATCAGAGCAAAACAAATAATAAATAGAAAAATCCTCCAATAAAATTCACACAACTAGACATCAATTTAACACTAATTAATCACTACATTAACAGCAAAGAGACAAATTCCAAACTTAAAGCCCTCTACAAATTAACATGATGAAAATGGTGGTGATGGTGCCAGTCCTGTTTTAAATGGCAACTAGTTTTTAAAAAATTAACAATGGAGGTAAAAGAATTGAAGTGTTTGGAGAGAAAAATATGAAGAAGGATGTATGGCAATGGCGGCAGCGGAACTGGTGGTGTGGTGGAGGAATAAGAAAGAATATTATTTTTTCAAAAAAATGCCTAATTGAAAATCTTTCACGCGCTTATACTACGTGAATTACAAATAATGTGTCATGTAGGCAAAAAATGTTCAAATGGTTCAAATTCAAAAGGGTAGAGGTGTTCAATAGGTACACGTCCTAATTAAGGTGTCTAAGTGAATTATGCGAACAACTTTAAGGGGTCGCAGATGACTTAAGCCATAAATTAATGTATGTACCACATTAATCAATGAAAATATGTGCAAAACAAACATGTTTTTTGGAAAATAAAAGCCAACAATAGAATAAATTGAAATTTTAATGTCCTTAATTTGAACATAAGAAGAACAATAGCAGCATACCCAAATGTAATTCTACAAGTGGAGTCTGAGGAAGATAGGAAGTACGCAAATTCCATCTTATATTTATGAGGTAGAGAGGTTGTTTCCGGATACTCGGCTCAAAAAAGTGTGCCGACATATAATTGTAAGACAAAAAATAACAAAATAGCAAAATACAAATAAATAGTAGGCTTAAGTCATCGACAGACACTTAAAGTTGTCCATATATTTCACTTAGACGGCTCAATAAGAGTGGTACCTATTGAACACCTCTCTTGTTCAGAACATGTACCTATTAAATACTTTTTGATGAGATCACATCATAGGTACACCCCTAAGAAGCGTGTGAAAGCAACAAAATTTTCTTACAAGCCAATAAAAAAATGACATGTCAACAATTATAAAGTGGAGCAAAAATCTGAGAATAAAAAGAAATCCCTAACAGTGTCTTCTTCCCCAAATTCCAAACAACCTTAGCTTAATCCTCTGCATTTCCTCACCGGCTAAATCCATTTGTCATCGTCCCCTGCCATACTCCTTTCTATATTCTTCTTTATTTTTCTTTTCTACTATCATTCCGCCATCATCAATATCGTCGTTGTTTTCTTAGTCGGAAAAGTATCCATTAAAGAAATGACAGTCAAACAGAAAAATTCAAAAGAATTAACTCAAAAATTCTAACCTTATAAATTTTAGAAAAATTCAAAAGAGTTAAAGCTGTAGAATGGAATATAATAAAAAAAAATCAGATTGGGTAAAAAAGAATCCGGTGAACCTCCATTTTTTCGGACAAAACTAATATCAATAATTCAATATGAAATTATCTTCTTTGAAATTGTTAAAAAATTCAAACCCTAAAGAACCCACAATACATAAAATATCAACAAATCTTAATTGATGTTTGAGGAAGAGAATGAGATCGGAAAAATGGTAGTAATGGTGTTGATGAAAATCGCCAAATCGGAATAAAAGGGAGAGGGTAGGTAGCAGCTATGCTGTTGATGACAGAAATATAGGGGTGGCTCCTACCAGGGGAAGATACTCGTGGCTCGCGATCACCATGTGGCCGTGGACGGACTGTGGCGGACTAGTTCCTACCGGAAAGGTTTTGGGTAGGTGGATTGTGTAGGATTAATTTTTGTTTTTCTATTATTTTTTACTTTAAAATATTTTTAAATAACTTTTTGAAACTAAATGACATGTCATAATTTAATTCGTCATTGTGTCATGTCATTGGGAGTGCATCTCACACACTATAAATTTTTGGTTGATTGTCAAAAAATGTCAAATAAGTATCAATTCAAAGTGGTAGAGGTGTTCAATAGGTACAAGTCTTAGTTGAGGTGTTCAAGTGAATTATGCGGACAACTTTAAGTGACCGTAGATGACTTAAGCCTAAATAGTAATACACATCAAAGAATTTAATGTCAGACACGATCTTACGTTTTGACCGACTTGACATTGACTTTTATAGGGAAATTCAGATTTTTTTCGTCATCATCTTCATAATTGAGAATCTCCTCCTCATAAACATCATTCTCTGAGTCCGGAGCCAAAAGGGCAAATAAATTTAGTGAAATTTTCAAAAGGGCAACAAAAAAATAAGGTTGAAACCAAAAGGACAACATTTAGACGGAAGGTACCTCTGTGAAATTTTAAGCAGGAAGGCGCAAGACGACAATGTCCTTGTAAGGCACATGGAGCCTGCGCCCTGCTTTCTATTTTTTGTCAGAAGTTGTTCAACTAAGGTGCATAGTTTGCCTTAGTTATTCAAAAAAGGCATAAATTCACCCTTGAACTTGTCTCGAAAAGTTAGTTACACTCTTAAACTATCATGACGACCTATTACACACTTTTACTATTTAAAAATGAATTTTTTTACCCCCTCAAACTGACGTGTCAAAAAATAAAAAAATAAAATAAAAATAAAAGCGCGTTTGATGGTAAATAAAGTAAAAAAATAAATTAAAATCTTCTTTTTACTATCACCTTACCCCCACCCTCCACCCCCCACCCAACGCCTCTTGTTCTTCTTCTTCACAGGCAACCATCTTCTTCTTCTTTATTTTTTTCATACCCAATTTCCATCCACCCCACTATACCTCCACCAAAATCCTCTCCCCCACCCCCCATCATATCCTATTTTAATGCTTATTCATTTCACCATTTTTATTATATTTGATTTTTCTCTTCGGCTTTGTTGGTGGTTGATAAAATTGATGATTAACTTTAAAAAATAAAATATAATGATGGATTTGTTGGCGTGGGGTGACAAAAAAGCGGGAATTGAAGGTGGTGGAGAAGAAAAAATCGATATTGACAATGGTGGTAGTGATATTTGATGGTGATGATGTAATTTTGGTGATAAGTTTGTTTATGGGTGTCTTCTAATTTTTGTGGGGATAATGGTGATAGTATGATTTCGATGGTGGATTTGATCGTAGGTGGTGAAATTTATGGTGAGTATTTTGATTTTCATGGTGAAATATATAGATTTGGTAGTAATATGACGGCAATGGTAGTGGTTTCATGGTGATGTTCATTGAAGAAGAAACAATTGAATGATATGGAGAATTTTAGTCAAAATTTGACATTGCATCTGATGTGGCAGTGACATGGCGCAAGTGTGATACACCTCCCATTGTGAGAGTGGTGCTACACGTCTTAGGGGGTAAAAAAATTCATTATTTAGTAGCAGAGGTGTGTAATAGGTCACCATATTAGTTTAAGCGTGTAACTGAATTTTCGAGACAAGTTCGAAGGTGAATTTATGAGTATTTTCTTATTCAATTTTACACCTTTTTGGATGGTTCTTATTTATTGTATTGTATTACTACTATTAGTTTAAATATTATGTTAAATATTATGTTTATTTTAATGGTAACTTAAATTTTATAATATAATATATATTACTACCTTAATATTTTATTCTTATTTTTCTTGAAGGTTAATCATTCAAAATGTTAATGTGTGATATTATATAACGACAAAGAACAATACAATATATTCAAACATTGTATTTATTTTTAAAAAATATAATACAATACGATTCATTAATACATAACAGCCCATCCAAACATATTTCAAAAATCAAATATATATATTTTTACATACTAAAAACTAAAAAGTAAAACATATAACTTACCTGAAAATATGAGAGTCATAGTAAAAGAGCAATTTTAATCCCTCAAATTATAACAATCTAATATAAATTGAAGTAAAATGAATATAAAAGTGAAAATATTAAATAATATATATATATATATTATAAATATTTTACATTACATTTTAATTATTTTTTTAAAATTTAAAAAATAATATAAAGTATTATGTAATAATTGAATTTGCCATCCATTTAACAAGATTTTTAACTACAATACATTTTCTAAGAGAATAATGTTGGAAATAATCAAAAGAGTTATAGTAGAAAGTAGCATTTCAATTTATGTCCTTAAATATTTTTCTTAAGGAGTGTGTCATATTCCAATAATTTACTTAATATGAACTAGAGGGACTTAGAGAGTCATATATATTGATAGTATTATTTAAAAAAATAATTGAAAATCAATTCATTTAAAAAGCAAACCGTACATATTATGCAAAAATATATTTCTACTTATTTTCTTAAAAAATATGTTTCACAAATTTTGAAAATATTAAAAAAAAACACTACAATATTTCTACTTATTTTCTTTAAAATTTTAAAGTAAAATCTAAAGGAATGTAAAAAAAAAAAATTAAAAGAAGGCAAACTATGTGCCGTAGTTGAACAACTTCTGACAAAAAATAGAAAGCAAGGCGCAGGCTCCATGCGCCTTACAAGGACATTGTCGCCATGCGCCTTGTAAGGCACCCCAAGTTTACTGTGACCCAAGTAATACCATGAATAATATTTAATGAATAATAGATCTCGTCTGTACATTGGGTTATTTGATGGACGTACCAGATTAAGTCTTAACCTCTATAAATTGGTCCTCCCTCCACCCATTAGGGTTACCACATATTCTCTACAATAATTCCATCGCTGACGGCTGTGGTAACGTAAGGCTAGGGCAAGGAGGTAGAAACCAATTTACGACTAACGCTTCCACTTCTTTCTGTGATGATGTCTTCCGCATCAGGTATGTGCCCCTAACGATCTTTATGTAAGATTATCGTGTTCAAGATCCTTATATTATGTATTAAGTATTTAATTTTACATGTGGCATCCGAGCCTGGATTGTTTGAACGGATAATCTTACATATATATGAAAATAATTATCATATAACACAATGGAATTTTGACACGAGAATGTCAACGAATCAGTGCCTCAAGCCTTTGTACGTGGAAAGATTTTGTTTAAGTCATAAAAGTTTGTGATCTATCCCTCATGCAGATCTTCTAAATATGATTGTTCTAACAAAATTGTAGAAGATATAATAATATAAAAAAAAAATTATATGCAACCTTTTGCCTTAGCCAATAAGTGATGTGCTAATAAACTTTTACACGAGGAAAATAAAATTTAAAGCGTCATTACTGGAAATTTTTTTTATAAGCTATCTTTGACTAGGGCTCAATGATTAAGCAGGTAATGCTTATTGATTAGATTATCTTCACTCGTATTTTAAAACAAAATTAATTAAAGGAAAATTTTAGAATTGATGTTTGTACCCACGATGCTTAATCTTCTCTAATGTAATAATTATGTTTTTATTTTAAATTTTGCAATAAATTAAACTGGCCGTACTAAGAAATATATAATATGTGTGTACTTAGTGCAATATAGTTTGTTAGTCACCAAAGTGGACAAATTAGAGAAAATTAACGTCTACACATATAATATTTATGATCATTCGATGCATGTATTATGTTTCGATAGTTTGTTAGTCACCAAAGTGGCCAAACTAAAATGTATAAAAAATATGCATTCATAAAATTGTCATTTATCTATGAATATTAATTAAATGTCTATATTGAAAAATAAATAGATAAATTGACTTTCACTATTGCTAGAACTTAAGAATTTACCCAAAGGTGAATCTAGCATTCTACAAATAGTGAAAATTATGAGGTAAATTAATATTTTTAGTCAAACATATATTGCATATCCAAAGATGTCGTTTATGTTTGATTAAAAATATTCAATTACCTATTAAAGATTTTAAAAAATTGCATTTAAATTATGAAAATGTGTCGTAGTATCTACCCAAAGGAGAATTACGATATATATTTTTATCGCTTTACCGAATTCACATTATTTTATGATTTGTGAGCATGTATATCTATTTTGCAGTTATTCCTCTTCATTCGCATGCTTCGTCTGTTACTGTGTTCAATGGATTGAACTTCTCTGAATGGCATGAACAAGTCTAGTTCCACTTAGGTGTGATGGATCTTGACTTGGCTCTGCTGAATGACAAACCTACTGCCATTACGGATAAGAGCAGTGAGGATGAGAAGTCTTTTCATAAATTACGGAAGCCCTCTAACAGATTAATCCTTATGTTTATGCGAATGACTGTTGCTAACAACATTAAGAGTACTATTCCACAAACAGAAAGTGCCAGGGAATACCTGAAGTTTGTGGAAGAACGTTTTCATTCTGCTCATAAGTCTCTCGCCGGTACACTAATGGTTGAACTCACGATTATGAAGTTTGATGGGTCGCGCAGTATGCAAAATCATATCATCGAGATGACTAACATTGCAGCAAGACTTCGGACCTTGGGGATGAAAGTGGATGACACCTTCTTGGTTCAGTTTATTCTGAACTCATTTTCTCTTGAGTATGGACCATTCCAAATTAACTATAACACTATTAAGGATAAGTGGGATGTTAGTGAATTGTCCAGTATGCTTACTCAAGAGGAGTCAAGATTTAAGAAACAAGGAGGTCATTCCATTAACCTCATGGGTCAAGGAGCTGGTAGAGGACTTAAAGTGAAAGGCCAACAAGTTTAAGAAAAAGAAAGCACCTGCTAAAGTTCCATAGGATGCTCATAAGGAACTCAAGGCTGATGTGTGTCATTTTTGTAAAAAGGAAGGACACTATCATAAAGATTGCCTGAAACGTAAAGCTTGGTTTGAAAAAAAAGGTACATTTAGTGCTTTTGTATGTCTCGAATCAAATTTAGAAGGAGTTCCTAATAATACTTGGTGGCTTGATTCTGGTACAACTACTCATGTATCCACTATGTTGCAGGGATTCACTATGATCCAAACTACAAACCCAAATGAGGATTTCTTGTTCATGGGAAATCGCATGAAGGCTAAAATTGAAGACATAGGGACTTATCGGTTGATCTTGGAGACTGGACATCACCTTGATCTATTACAGACTCTTTATGTTTCTTCAGTTTCTAGGAATTTGATTTCTCTTTTAAGACTTGATGTTTCTGGATTTGATTTTAAGTTTGGACATGGATGTTTCAATTTATATAAGAATACTGTTTTTATGGTTCTGGTGTTCTTATTGATGGTTTAAATAGATTGAAACTCGATAATATTTTTATGAATCCCTTCTTACTATTCATCAAAATGTTGGTGTTAAACGTAGTTCACTAAATGAAAGTTCTACTTATTTGTGGCATAGAAGTTTGGGTCATGTATCCAAAGAATGATTAAAAAGATTAGTAAATAATGAGATTCTTCCGAATTTGAATTTTGTTGATCTTGATATATGTTTTGATTGCATTAAAGGAAAGCAAACCAAACATACCAAGAAAGGTGCCACAAGAAGGACTCAGCTTCATGAAATTATACACACTGATATTTGCGGACCCTTTGATGTTCCATCTTTTGGTGGAGAAAAAATATTTTATCACCTTTATCGATGATTTTTCACGTTATGGATTTATCTATTTGTTGAAAGAAAATCTCAAGCAGCGAACGCTCTCCAAGTGTACGTTAATGAGGTTGAAAAACAATTAGATAGGAAAGTGAAAATTATTAGGTCAGATAGAGGTGGTGAATATTATGGAAAATATAACGAATCAGGACAATGTCCAGGTCCATTTGCAAAATTTCTCGAAGTGCATGGCATATGTGCACAATATACTATGCCAGGAACACCTCAATAAAATGGTGTTGCAGAAAGGCGTAATTGAACACTTACAGATATGGTTAGGAGTATGATGAGTAATTCCTCATTACACAAATCATTGTGGATGTATGCTCTTAAAACCGTTGTATATTTATTGAACTGGACTCCTAGCAAGGCAGTTCCAAAGACCCATTTTGAACTGTGGACTGGAAGGAAGCCTAGTTTAAGACACCTGCTTGTTTGGAGTTGTCAAGCGGAAGCTAGTGTTTATAATCCACATGAAAAGTAATTAGATTCTCCAACGGTAAGTGGTTACTTTATTGATTATCCAGAGAAATCTAAAGGGTATAGGTTTTACTGTCCAAATCATAGTTCGAGAATTGTTGAAACCGGTAATGAAAAATTCATTGAGAATGGTGAAGTTAGTGGGAGTGTTGAACGACAAAGTGTGGAAATTAATGAGGTAAGGGTAAATATTGCATTACCCATGAATGTACATACTTCCACACCAATAAAAAATATTGTTCCTCTTGTTGAAGAACACTTTAACAATGTTGAACAATATTTGGGTGAAGCACTTCAAGAAAGAACTAACTCACAAGTATCTGACGCAAATGAACCACAAACAGTATCATTAAAAAAATCTCAAAGAGAAAGAAAATCGACCATTTCAGATGATTATGTGATTTATTTGCAAGAGTCAGATTTTGACATTGGAATTAATAAAAATCGAGTTTTATTTTCACAGGCTATCGAAATCACTGAGTCTGATAAATGGATTGATGCCATGAATGAAGAGTTAAAATCCATGAAATACAACAAAGTCTGAGATCTCGTTCAATTACCAGAAAGTTTTAAAAGAATCGGGTGTAGATGGGTCTTCAAGACCGAACGCGATTCTAATGTTAATATTGAACGATATAAAGCCAGACTTGTTGCCAAGGGATACACTCAAAAATGAGGCATTGATTCTAAAGAGACTTTTTCACCGGTCTCAAAGAAAGACTCATTAAGAGTTATTTTGGCTTTGGTAGCTCATTATGATTTAGAGTTACATCAAATGGATGTGAAAACTGCCTTTCATAATGGAGACCTCAAGGAGGATGTTTATATGGACCAACCAGAGGGTTTCGAAATTAAAGAAAAAGATCAAATGGTGTGTAAGCTAAAGAAGTCAATATATGGACTCAAACAAGCCTCACGACAATGGTATATAAAGTTTAATGATACCATAACATCTTTTGGATTTAAGGAGATTACCGTTGATTGGTGTATATACCAAAAAATCAGTGGGAGTAAGTTTATATTTTTAGTCTTGTATGTTGATGACATTTTACTTGCTACTAATGATTTAGGCATATTGCGTGAGACGAAAGACTTTCTCTCTATGAACTTTGAAATGAAAGATATGGGCGAGGCCTCCTATGTGATAGGGATAGAAATATTTCGTGATAGATCACAAGGATTATTGGGACTGTCTCAAAAAGGCTATATCGAAAGAGTTCTAGAGAGATTTAACATGAACAATTGTTCAACAGGAATAGTTCCTATTCAAAAAGGGGAAAAATTTAATCTCATGCAATGCCTAAAGAATGATATAGAACGAAAAGAAATAGAAACAATTCCTTACTCTTCTATTGTTGGAAGTTTGATGTATGCTCAAACTTGCACAAGACCAGATATTAGTTTTCCGGTCAGAATGCTAGGAAGATATCAAAGTAACCCTAGAATTGATCACTGGAAAGCTGCAAAGAAAGTCTTAAGAACGAAGGATTACATGCTCATGTATAGGAGATCCAATCACTTAGAAGTTACTGGATACTCAGATTCAGATTTTGCTAGATGTGTTGACACTAGAAAGTTCACATTTGGTTACTTGTTCTTATTAGCTGAAGGAGCAATATCGTGGAAGAGTGCTAAGCAATATGTTATTGCTACATCCACAATGGAAGAAGAATTTGTGGCATGTTATGAAGCCACAATTCATGCATTATGGCTGCGGAACATCATTTCAGGACTTGGGGTTTTCGACACCATTACCAAGCCGCTGAAAATTTATTGTGATAATACTGCAGCAGTATTCTTCTCCAAGAACGATAAGTACTCCAAATGTGCCAAACATATAGAATTAAAGTACTTTACTGTCAAGGAAGAAGTTTAGAAACAAAGAGTGTTACTTGAGAATATTATCCGTTAACAAAAGGCTTAAAACCAAAGACATTTAAAGAACAAGTTCAAAGAATGGGTCTTGGTTGTACTTATGATTGATACTTTTATGATGTTCTTACGCTCTGAGCTCAATTATGTGTTTATGATATACATTAATGAATTTCTTGTTTCTCATAATGGTGTATACATTATTGTTTTGAGATATTACAAGATAAGTCTCTGTGAGACATTATTGTGGACCGTAATGTTATATGTTTTATAGCTTATGGACCTAGTATGATAAGTTGTTAATGTAGTAGTATATGGAAGGAAGTATGTAGCTTAAAATTTATGTACAACCGCCATAACTCGCATTAGTAGTTTGTTACATTGTGGTATGTATGATGGACATTATAGAAGAGATTTATTGTATGTGCAACTAATGTTTATCAAATATTAATGTTATATGGTCATTGGGCCAAGTGGGAGAATGTAAGAATTATTTCTTACTTATGGCCCAAGTTTACTTGTGGCCCAATTTTACTGTGACCCAAGTAATACTAAAAATAATATTTAATGAATAATAGATCTCGTCTGTACATTGGGTTATTTAATGGACGTACCAGATTATGTCTTAACCTCTATAAATTGGTCCTCCCTCCACCTATTAGGGATGCCACATATTCTCTACAATAATTCCATCGCTGACGGCTGTGGTAACGTAAGGCTAGGGAAAAGAGGTAGAAACCAATTTACGACTAACGCTTCCGCTTCTTTCTGTGATGATATCTTCCGCATCAGGTATGCGCCCCTAACGATCTCTATGTAAGATTATCGTGTTCAAGATCCTTATATTATGTATTAAAGTATTTAATTTTACATGTGGTATATGCTTAATCATTGAGCCCTTGCTCTTACAAAGTCATAAGATAGCTTATAAAAAAATTCCAGTAATGAAGCTTTAAATTTTATTTTCCTTGTGTAAATGTTTATTAGCACATGACTTATTGTCTAAGGCAAAAGGTTATTGTAACGACCCGAGCCATCGTTAATTAGGAAAGGAAAAACGTCAGGAAAACTGGGTCCATCAGCCTGTTAGAGCAGGCCAGATGCTGCCAAGGCGGTGGTGCTCCAGCGGGACTGACCCCGCCAGAGGGGGATAGGCGAGACAGAACTTAAATAACGTAAAGTCTTATTTTTCTTCTTTTCCAAAAGCACCAAAAAGAGGCGAGGATTACCCCCAGAAACCCTCAAAAGGTTGCTCTAGGCTTGGGAAGGAAGGAGGAAGAGATTTCTAGCGTAAGGATGTGGATAGCTTACAGATTTCCAGTAAAATCCACTGTCTCGTAGTTCAGAAACCTGGACTGGAGCTATAATCCCTCTATGACTGCTCGGCGCCCAGGTAGACTAGGTTTATTAATTGAGTAGTTATAAATCTGTGACTCACTGCGTAGTATATTGGTAATTGATGGTAGAATTCATGCGTAGGCTTTTGTGCACCGAAAAAGAGATGATTATACGTATATTTCTAGGTGTTACATGAGACATATACCGTAGGAGGAAGCCCTATCCTGTGAACTAGGGGTAGGTGATGGTTTGATTTCATGTTTGTGTGATGTATGTGGGTATTTGCTTCATTGTAATGCATGTATGTATGTGAATGTAGCACTATTGATCAAACCTAATGTAAAGAAGTATGAATGAACGATTGTATGCCATGAATCAACATTGATTGTATGATTATGAGAATGTACATTGTGACTGTGATTGTGGTATGATGATTGGATCGGGTGTCACGAACCGACACACTAACATGCATTGGATCAGGTGTCATGTTTCGGCACATATACATGTATTGGATCGGGTGTCACGTTCCATCACACTAACATACATTGGATCACGTTTCACGTACCGACACATATACATGCATTGGATCGGGTGTCACATTCCGGCACACCAACAGTTTGGACGTGGGTTCAATGAGAGGACCACTTGTGATTGATATCTTCATATATGCTTGTTACTGATAATGTGGATATGTATGTTGTTCTTGAACTGATAACTCGATTGCGCATTATATATATAAACATACATGGAATGATGGTGTCGTAAGGTAATTGGGTATATCTTGTTAATGTAAACGGACTATAAATGGTCATGCCCACATCAGGATGTGGCATGGTAAGGGTGACCAAGGGTTCCAGTGTTATCATTTGTTATTTAGAGAGGTGGTGATGTGTATTGCCGTTGAGAATTGGCGGTGGTGCTATGTCGTTAATATTAATAATTGGGTATTGAAACGGTTAACAAACCTTGATAGATCGTAGTATGGGGTCAAGGGTTGAGTGGTGAAGTGGAAAAAGTATGAGTGTGTCATGAGTGGTTGGTCGGGTTGGTAGTGGTTACATCCGAAAACTCCTCTAAGAGATGGAATGGTTAAGCTATGATCAATGATGGATCGAGTAAGGGGTTAGAGTCCATTGTACTAGTATATGTTTAAAGTCTCAGGAAAATATAAAGGTGGAGGAATGAACAGTCTTATTGCGTGTTTCTTGCTAGTCGATTGCTTATATTATGCGGTGGACATTGGGTTGACCGATGATGCCTACCAGTACGTGTGATTGTACTGATACTACTCATGTTATGCCTTTTTGACATAGTCTGGTTGCAGGGTCAGTGATGTTTCACAGGTGAAGACGAAGACAATCTCCAACAGCTTCTATTGTTCCTTCTGTGTGGTGGGAGCTGCGTCATTTATTATTATGCTATACCTTATAATCTTAGAAGATCTTGTACCTATTTAGACTAGATCCCTGGGGTGTTAATTACTTTACAAGTCTTAACTTGAAACGCTTGAATTCTTTATTTTATAAAAATATCCATGAATCTTCTTTTATCTTAGTTTTCTTAATCTTCTGCATATTTTTAACTGGTTGAGAATCGAGGATTCTCCTACTTATATGTTATAGTAGGTGCACACACAGGGTTGGGTCGTGGAAATTGATATCAGAGCCCAGGTTACCGGTCTCCTAGTACAAGAGTAAATGTGGACTAGACTCATGCGGATTGGTGTGTTGACGTCCACATCGTTTCTTCTCTCCCTTTGGCGAGTTGTCGCTTGTGGTATGAGTTGAGTCAAATTGGTATCTCCCGATTCTAATTGGTATCTCAACAAAGTGAACTGGACATCGCAGTCACGGCTGAAGGGACACAAGCAAGGTAAATTGGAACTGACAAGGTTCCAATTGGTATCTGGCCTTGGAGGCTGTGTAAATTGCATGGACGATCAATAATGGTCATCTATGGAGCGTACTAATTGATAATTTGGACTTGTCTATGAGTTGTAGTTTAAAACTGTGAATGTGTGCATATTGTGTCTGAATTAACTGTTGATGTGAAAGTTATATTAGCTTGGATGCTATGATATGGTTATGTGCACAGTATTACTTGTCTGTATTTTGATGTCTGCAATATGCTAGACTAAATGTTTGAAACTGTGCGAGTTGTAATTGCTTGAGTTTCGTGAACTTGTTGTTGGAAAGAGAGTCATCACTGGGTTAGGTGCAAGGGTCTAGATAAGCTACGATGTGATTCATAAAAGAAATTTGGATGTATGTTCCGACTGACTATAACCGTGAGAGTGTATGGGCCTATTCTGGGGATGTGCGTATTTATGGTGTTGAATTAATGGGAAGGGATTCTGGAGTGTGTACCATTAGGTTCGACCCGGGGTAGGCAATGACTATCCTAGCTAATAGGATCATCCTAAAAGCTTAGTTATAGCCCGGGGATCAGGGGAAAATTTAAGAAAATGGGAAGAACCCCAGGAAATTATTGGCCTAGATTACTGTTTCCGTCTGAGCCGCTGGAGCGGAGTTACTTCCGCCAGGGTGAGGCCGCCAGAGCGGGATAGGGCGAGACAAAATCTCAGCCATGTCTCCCCTGTTTTCCCTAGTCACGTATATAGACCCCGTACGAGCTAATCCCTGCAACTCAACCAGTACTCAGCAATAGAACAGTAAGTTATAATCCTTAGCAGTTAAATAACAGCTATGAAAACCAGCATCCATGTGCTTACAAGATATAAGGATAAGCAAAAAGAGAAAATGTAACAGTGTTCATTACAGGCCCAAGAGGGGCGAAAACTAAATCAATGTCCTTGAGAGGAGGAGGTATGGTCATCGGAGTCCAGGTCCTCCGGGGGTACCAAGCTAGTTACGGCCTCATCCAACATAGGGAACTCCGTATAGTCTTTTGGCTCGAGTCGGGGAACCTCCCTTTCGGGGGCAACACAAGAGAAGATGACCTTCATGGTCTTCCACATTCGGGCCATCAGACAATCCCTCACCAGACCCTTCCTCCTCTCCTGACGCAACTGGCGGCGGAGCATCTCGACCTCAAGAGCAGTGCTAGGTGGAACTGGAGTGGTGCTAGCATAAGAGTGTCCCAATCTCCTCCGGACGGCCGCCAGATCCTCCTCCACCTGTGCACCTGATAGTGGGGGCTGAGTGGGGAGAGTACCGTCGGCCTCATCATCTTCCCCTCCCTTGTCGTCCGCCTCAGCAGCCGCTTGACTGCTACTGGCCTTGTCCGTCTTCCTCCTCTTACTCCCGGAGGTGGAAGCATGTCTAATCAAAAGAGGGTGAAAAGCGAGATCCATAGAAAGTACCTCGTCAGTGTCCAAGAGTGGCACTCCCTCCCTCTTGCACATTGCAGTCACCAACCCAGGCAGGAAGAACGCCTTCTTGTTGCCCCGGTAGAACACCTTCCATTCGGAGATAATTTGTGCACCCATATTTACTCCAATGCCCTGTATAGCGCACGCCACCACCAAAGCCCAAGGAAAGGTCACGTCGGTGCGGTTTCCCGATGGGCGGATCCTCCTGGTAACTAAGTGCAGCCACCTCTTAGCATCCGGTGACCAGTTAGCATCGATGATGCCCTCCATAGTAGCCGAGTAGACTCGGTCCCGGCGCGCAGGCTCCACAGTGTGTCCTTCAGCCAGCCCAAATCCATCTCCCGTAGCTTAACCTCGTACTCCGTGTTGGGGACCTCTGGCACCTCGAGCATGTCATTTATGAATGGAGTGTTCAAGGGGATGTCAACTCCCCGAATGTGGATGGTAGGGTGAGGATCGTCCCAGCGGACGGTAGGTAGGATGGCATAGAACTCCCTCACCCATGTGGAACACGCAGTAGGGAGAGCCTCTGTCAGTGGGGCCCAACCAAACTCCATAAGATGGGTATAAAAGGCGGGCGCTTTCTCCTCTAAGTTCAGTAAATAGAAACCCCTCTCACAACATAACTTGGTATTTCGGTGATCGTGGAACCTTTCCCGACTTGCAGCATCAAGAAACCGGACGAAAGGAAAATCTTCCTCATTTACTCCAGCCATATTAGACAAGCCTACAAAATTTAGGAAACAAACACGTTAGATCTTCATGGGATTAGACAATATGTGGCTAAGAAAAGAAGAATTTCTGATTTAAGTGGCAAGGGGCCATTGCCCCACTTCATCCCGCCATAGCGGCCCAAATCCCGCCACAGCGGGATGAAGGAGGCCGCTACAACCTTCATCTGGGATGAACTTCAGGCGCGATCAAGGCGCCCCTTCGTCCCAAAAACCTCGTTTTTCACTAAATTTCAGCAGATCAGAGTCTAAAGTACCCTAGTACCTAAATATATGATTATTCTAGTGAAATAACCCGTAAATGGTGCCTAAATCCGAGTTACACCAAGAAAACCTTCCAACTCCCCCCACCCATTTCGGTATCGTTTCGACCGTAGTTTCATAAAATCCTTATGCCCAAGACATCGGGAAGACGTTGGGGATGTAAGGAAAGTGTCTATGCTACGTTTTTCTAAATAATGTCAAGACACCTATGTTTATTTTCAAAAATCTACCCCAAAGCCATTCTAATCAATCGTTTAGTATCATGCAATCGTAGCTAAGTAAGTAATGAAGTAAATAGTGTGAGGAGCAAGAAGATTACCTTGATTTTGATGTCCGGAGCGAAGCGATTGAGAGAGATTTTGGGAGTTTTGTGTTAGAAGGAGGAAATGGGGAAACTATTCCCCTTTCCCCCTTAAAATGTTTTCGATCTCCCGCTATAGCGGGAGTGTCCCCGCCACAGCGGCCCCGCCTCAGCGGGAACCCTACCGCTCGGGCGGGGCAGGCTATGCATTTAAGCACATCTCTGTCTCCGTGTGTCGTTTCGTTTCCTTAACCATTCCCTTAAGTAAAGACCCCCTTCCGTACTTAGAACTTGGAAAACTGCTATCATTGTAGTTCCGTAGCAGGCCGACTCGTTAGTTTAGAAGTACTCCAGGAAGGGCTCGTGTTAATTCCTTCTCTAGTCATTCGGGGACGAACGAGGGATAAATTGGTATCTATTGTAACGACCCGAGCCATGGTTAATTAGGAAAGGAAAAATGTCAGGAAAACTGGGTCCATCAACCAACCAAAGCGGGCCAGATGCCGCTAGGGCGGCGGTGCTCCAACGAGACTGACCCTGCCAGAGCGGGATGGGCGAGACAGAACTTAAATAACATGAAGTCTTATTTTTCTTCTTTTCCAAAAACACCAAAAAGATGTGAGGATCACCCCAGAAACCCTCAAAAGGCTGCTCTAGGCTTGGGAAGGAAGGAGGAAGAGATTTCTAGTGTAAGGATGTGGATAGCTTGCGGATTTCCGATCAAATCCACCATCTCGTCATTCGGAAACCTGGATTGGAACTATAATCCCTCTATGACTGCTCGGCGCCCAAGTAGGCTAGGTTTATTAATTGAGTAGTTATAAATCTGTGACTCACTACGTAGTATATTGGTAATTGATGGTAGAATTCATGCGTAGGATTTTGTGTACCGAAAAAGAGATGATTATATGTATATTCCTAGGTGTTACATCAGACGTATACCGTAGGAGAAAGCCCTATCTCGTGAACTAGGGGTACGTGATGGTTTGATTTCATGTTTGTGTGATATATGTGGGTATTTGCTTTATTGTAATGCATGTATGTATGTGAATGTAACACTGTTGATCAAACCTAATGTAAATGAGTATGAATGAATGATTGTATACCATGAATCAACATTGATTGTATGATTATGAGAATGTACATTGTGATTGTGATTGTGGTATGATGATTGGATCGGGTGTCATGTACCGACACACTAACATGCATTGGATCGGGTGTCACGTTCTGGCACATATACATGCATTGGATCGGGTTTCACGTTTCGGCACACTAAAGAACATTGGATCATGTGTCACGTACCGATACATATACATGCATTGGATCGGGTGTCACGTTTCGGCACACTAACAGTTTGGACGTGGGTTCCATGAGAGGACCACTTGTGATTGATATCTTCATATATGCTTGTTACTGATAATGTGGATATGTATGTTGTTCTTGAACTAATAACTCGATTGCGCATTATATATATATATATACATACATGGACTGATGGTGTCGTGAGGTAATTGGGTATATCTCGTTAATGTAAACGGACTATAAATGGTCAGGCCCACATCAGGACGTGGCATGGTAAGGGGGACCAAGGGTCCCGGTGTTATCATTCGTTATTTAAAGAGGTGGTGATGTGTATTTCCGTTAAGAATTAGGGGTGGTGCTATGTCGTTAATATTAATAATTGGGTATTGAAACGGTTAACAAACCTTGATAGATCGTAGTATGGGGTCAAGGGTTGAATGGTGACGTGGAAAAAGTACGGGCGTGTCGTGAGTGGTTGGCCGGGTTGGTAGTGGTTACATCCGGAAACTCCTCTAAGAGATGGAATGGTTAAGCTATGATCAAGGATGGATCGAGTAAGGGGTTAGAGTCCATTGTACTAGTATATGTTTAAAGTCTCAGGAAAATATAAAGGTGGAGGAATGAACAGTATTATTGCATGTTTCTTGCTAGTCGATTGCTTATATTATGCGGTGGGTATCGGGTTGACCGATGATGCCTACCAGTACGTGTGGTTGTACTGATACTACTCTTGCTATGCCTTTTTGGCATAGTCTGGTTGTAGGGTCAGTGATGTTTCACAGGTGAAGACGAAGACAATCTCCAACAGCTTCTATTGTTCCTTCTGTGTGGTGGGAGCTGCGTCATTTATTAGTATGTTATACCTTGTAATCTTAGAAGCTCTTGTACCTGTTTAGACTAGATCCCTGGGGTGTTAATTACTTTACAAGTTTTAACTTGAAACGCTTGAATTCTTTATTTTATAAAAATCTCCATGAATCTTCTTTTATCTTAGTTTTCTTAATTTTCCGCATGTTTTTAACTGGTTGGAAATCGAGGGTTCTCCTACTTAGGTGTTATAGTAGGTGCCCGCACGTCCTAGTGGGTTGGGTCGTGACAGTTGCATATTAAAAAAACTTTATATTATTATATCTTCTACAATTTTGTTAGAACAAACATATTTAGAAGATTTGCATGAGGGATAGATCACATAATTTTATGACTTAAATAAAACCTTTCCTCGTACAAAGGCTTGAGGCACTGATTCGTTGACATTCTCGTGTCAAAATTCCATTGCATTACATGATAATTATTTTCATATATATGTAAGATTATCCGTTCAAACAATTCAGGCTCTGATACCACATGTAAAATTAAATACTTTAATACATAATATAAGGATCTTGAACACGATAATCTTACATAGAGATCATTAGGGGCACATACCTGATGCGGAAGACATCATCACAGAAAGAAGCGGAAGCGTTAGTCGTAAATTGGTTTCTACCTCCTTGCCCTAGCCTTACGTTACCACAGTCGTCAGCGATGGAATTATTGTAGAGAATATGTGGTAACCCTAATGGGTGGAGGGAGGACCAATTTATAGAGGTTAAGACTTAATCTGGTATGTCCATCAAATAACCCAATGTACGGACTAGATCTATTATTCATTAAATATTATTTATGGTATTACTTGGGTCACAGTAAACTTGGGCCATAAGTAAGAAATAATTCTTACACATTGGACACTGCGCCTTCCCGCTTAAAATTTCACTAAATGTTGCCCTTTTGATGTCAATCTTATTTTTTGTTGCCATTTTGGAAATTTCACTCAATTTTTTTGCCCTTTTGACTCCGGACTCATCATTCTCCTTGTCTTCTCGCATCTTTAGCTATACTATTACTACTATTGTACTACATATCAAATATACGTCAGATTCAATAACAGAAAGATTAGTACTCTAAATCTAACAAATGAATTGTGCAAAAAAAATAAAAATATTAAATCCATGTATAAAATGAGAGATTTGATTAAAAAAATATTGCTTTTACCCGTCCCCGCATATTTTTTCTTTCCTCAATTCTCCCAATATTTAATATAGACACCTAGTTTCATCCCATATATTTATTTTATCAGGATTTTTCCCATATATTTTAGGATTTTTTTTCACGTACATCAGGAAAAATAAAATCTATCGACATCGATACTCTCTTTATAACTCTTACAATATAATTCCTTTTACCATATAGTTAACAGTCCTTACTCTTTCACAGTCTAAAAGTCCTTAGTTTATCATGATTCTTCCCATATATTTTATGAATTAATATAAAGATAATTAAATAATAATTTGAGGAAAATAGTAAGTGATCATTTTGTCTATTCTGGAACTTCTTAATGGATGACATAAAGTTTAATCAACATTTTTAAGAACCTTTGTGCTTTTAAAGTAACTAGTTCCCGAACACGTGTGTTGTACGTCTATTTCATGTTAAATAGTACAAATACATTGAAAGTTCAATAATTTAAACTAACTTTTTTAGCCCAAATAAAAATAATATTTTTATAGAAAATTAAACTAAAGTAGTCTAATAGAGAAAAAAACAAACAAACAAAAAAAGAAAAGATATTCAAAAATAATAATAATAAACTAAGATGAATGGATAATAATCGAGTCCACTGAACCCCCTATTTATAGATAACAAAGGGTAGTATGAACATGTGTCTATTGTGTCTTATCAAAAAATTCGCAACCCTTCAAAAAACTCATAATCCTTCGGAAAAGACACAAATCATTCAAAAAGTCACAACTTTTCTGTAAAGTCACAACCCTTCAATGTGAAAAAGACATATATAACTAAAAAATAAAAAATCTAGAAGATACTAAATTGCATGTTTTTAATTAGGGGTATTATAATAATTTATCATTCAAGATAGGAGGTGCTTTAGTTGAGGATATTATAGTAATTTACTTTTAATTTAAGGAGTTCAGGATTTTAATGTATAATAATAATAATAATAATAATAATAATAATAATAATAATAATAATAATAATAATAATAATAATAATAATAATAATAATAATAATAATAATAATAATAATAATAATTATAATTATAATTATAATTATAATTATAATAATAATAATAATAATAATAATAATAATATAATAATAATAATAATAATAATAATAATAATAATAATAATTGATTTTCCTAAAGAATGGGTGATCGAAGAGGCAGTCCCACCCAAAAATAATATAAATCCTGATATTTCTGATATTGAGCACACTCCTGATGGGACAGTGAGAATCAAATTCACTGACCAAAATTTATTAATGAGTTATGCTGATAATATAGGTTTTCCTTCCAGAATGCTTAGATCTAACTCATCTTATATATCTCTTGTTGATTATATTGTTGATATGCCTTCTAGAGCGTCTACTTCTCAAATTAGAGAAGAAGATAATTCTAGAGTATCCATTTCTTATATGAAGGAAGGGAAGAGAGTTGATAATATCAAGATTGAAAATCATATAGTTACCCCTGATATGGACCCTACTTTGTCTGAAATGGACTTTCCAAATGGTTTACATGGATAGATCAGAACTTATTGATTTTAGACCGGGGTCGCCGGTAAGAAAGAAAATTTCAAATGAATTTTTTCAGCCCAAATGGGAATCATTTAGAAAATGGTTTTTCAAAATTTTAATAATAATCAACAAACATTCTTCCCAAAAGATTTTTATAATGATCTTTCTAAAGAAAATAAAGCTATTGCTTTTGTGCCATGGTTTATGACGAAATATGTTTATAACTATATTTCTATGTTAGAACAAGATTATAAATTATCTGACGGTACAATTACTAAATCTCTCCTACCTCCTCAACAATCTTTTCAAATAGAAAAAGATAATAAGACTGTATATTTTACTGCATTTGCAGAGTTATTTGATGATAATGACACTGCTCTTATTACTTCTAAGCATGTTAAAACTTTAATAAGACAAAACAATTACACGAATGTTTATGTGAGTATTTTAGGAGAGCATATTCTTTCTTTACATAATAAAATTAGTCATTTATGTTCTGAATTAGAGAAGTCTAAAATACCTGATAAAGGAAAGGAGAAGGCTACTCCGACTATCCAACCCCCTCCAGAAATTAAGGACTTTAAATTATCAAAGCTTGATAATATTGAAAGATTGCTTCCAGAAAGGTTTCAGGGGTTAAATATTAATCCCCTCCAACTAAGTAAAAGAGAGGCCACTGATAGAAATAATATTCCGGATGAGATTAATAAAATATCAGAGAAACATGCTAGAAAACCAGTTCAAAGGATGTATTACTATCCTAGGCCGACTCCTCAAGATATCCTCCTGGAGGAGCAAGAATATTACGTTTCTAATAGTTTTAGTGGGACAGAAATTTATGAGTGGAATATTTATGGGTTTACTGATAGACAAATTTATACTCTGGCTCATAGAATTCTTATGTATAGTACGATTTGCAAGGCCAACAAGAATTCTGAAAAGGATACAGCCAACATGATTATTGCCGGATTTACAGGCCAATTAAAGGGTTGGTGGGACAATTATCTCTCAGAATCTCAATATATAGCCATTTTAAATGCCGTTAAGGACGAAAGTGGAATGATTCTAAATGTAGTCTACACCTTGGTCCTAACCATTATAGAACATTTTTCTGGAAGATGGTCAGATAATAGTGAAACCATTAGGACTATGCTCCAAAATCTTAGATGTAAAACCCTTACGTCCTTTAGATGGTATAAGGATGTTTTCCTATCTAGAGTTATGGAATTACCTGAGTGTAATAGCTCTCATTGGAAATCCAAGATAAGTGTTTGCACCCAAGAAGGTCTATCTTTGTGCAACGAGATCAAGTTGAATCAACAAATTAAAAGATATCATTTGAATAAGAAACAACAATTAGGAGAATTTTGTGAACAATTCGCAATCGATATGCCTGAATCCTCTAAGAAGTCTAATAGACATAGAGGAAAAAAAGATTTTAAGGAAAAGCCTCATAAGCAGTATAGAAAAAAGAAACGCTTAGACAAGCGTGAAAAGAGAAAAATGGATTATAAAGGGAAAAATGAGTTTTATAAGAGTAATAAATCAAATGCTTGCCACAAATGTGGTAGAATAGACCATTATGCGAGGGATTGCAAGGTCAAGGACAAGATTAAAAACTTTGACCTAGAGGATAATATTAAGGATTCTTTATATAAAATCCTCCTGAATTCTTCTTCGAAAATTTTTAGCCCTAACAACAGTGACAGAGAGGAATCCTCTACAAGTGAAGACCTAAAAGTTCTTCATGAAGAAGACTGCATGTCCTCATCTGAGGAAGAATGTACTTCTTGCCAGATTGGTCAACCTTGTGATAATAAAGACAAGGACGAATTCTATCAGTTATATTCTCGGTTCAAGGACTTAAATATCAATGTTATCAGTAATGATAATTGGGTAGAGATACTCAAGATAATTGATGATCCAACGTTAAGGTCCCAAATTATTGATAAAATTGGTAATACCAGCACCTCTACTAGTAATACTAGAATTCTTAAAGAAAATCCCACTCATAATAATGCTTATACCATGGCAGAAGTAAGGAGACAGCTAAAACTTAGGTCTCACAGGGATCATATTCCCACTACAATTCAAGACTTGATTGAGGAGATTAATAATCTCAAAAAAGAAATATCTTCTCTAAAAAATCATAATATGATTCTTGATGTAAGAATTAGTAATATAGAAAATAAAGACAATGGGAAACAGGTTATGGTTGAGGATAATCTCCCTGATATTCGTGAAGGTAATCTTCCTGATATCCCTAATGAGTTTACAGATAATAAGAATTTATTTTTAGAAACTATCGAGCTAATTACAGCTCATAAACCTTTGGCAAAATTAATTCTTTTTATTGATTATAACTTAAAAAAAGATTTTATTGCTCTTATTGATAGTGGAGCTGATTTAAATTGTATTCAAGAAGGATTAATTTCGTCAAGATATTTTAAGAAGACCACACATAGTCTTCGGAATCCTAGCGGTCATAAAATGGATATTGAATATAAAATTCCTAAAGCATATATATGTACCAATAATATATGTATGCCTGAAAGTTTTATTTTAATAAAAAACATTTCTAACGAAATTATTTTAGGAATGCCTTTTTTCTGGCATATTTATCCCAGAACTCTCTGGGATGAGACTGCAATAACAGGTACTTTTGAAGGAAGAAAAATAAGAATAAATTTTATATCTCAACCATTCTCAAAATTTGTTAATGAAGTTAAGGATATGATTTCTTTAAAAAATAAACAAATCGATTTTCTTAAAAGTGAGATTTGTAGTCTTACCATAGAAGAGACTTTACAAAATC
Organism: Solanum etuberosum; assembly: GCA_029582245.1. Taxonomy (NCBI): domain Eukaryota; kingdom Viridiplantae; phylum Streptophyta; class Magnoliopsida; order Solanales; family Solanaceae; genus Solanum; species Solanum etuberosum. Next base: position 2,786 of record JAJONR010003627.1, on the reverse strand, counting down.
CTAAAATCCAAGGAAAGATTGAGATTTTAAAGAATCAATTCTCCCTACAGATATGTGGAGATCACCCAAATGTATTTTGAGAAAGGAAAAAACATGTGGTAAGTCTTCCTTATGAGGAAGAATTTTCTGAAGATAATATTCCCACTAAGGCAAGCCCTTGCCAAATGAATTCAGAATATTTAGATTTATGTAAGAAAGATATTGACACTCTTCTTCAAAAGGGATTAATAAGGCCCTCAAAATCTCCATGGTCTAGTACTGCTTTCTATGTTAATAAACAAGCAGAGCAAGAAAGAGGGGTACCCAGACTTGTCATAAATTATAAACCCTTAAATAAAGTTTTAAAATGGATTAGATATCCTATTCCCAATAAAAAAGATTTATTAGATAGACTTCATGAAGATATAATATTTTCAAAATTTGATTTAAAATCAGGTTATTGGCAAATCCAAATTTCTGAAGAAGATAAATACAAAACAGCCTTTAACGTCCCAATGGGACAATATGAGTGGAATGTTATGCCTTTTGGGTTAAAAAATGCCCCTTCTGAATTTCAAAAAATTATGAATGATATTTTTAACCCTTTTAGCAATTTTATCATTGTATATATAGATGATATTTTAGTATTCTCAAAAATCTTAGAAATCCATTTTAAACATCTTGATCTATTTAAGAAAATTATTATTCAAAATGGTTTGGTTATATCTAGACCAAAAATGCATATTTTCCAAACCAACGTTAGATTCTTAGGTCATAATATTGAAAAAGGAAAAATTATTTCCATTCAAAGAAGTATTGAGTTTGCCTCTAAATTTCCTGACGTTATTACTGATAAAACCCAGCTTCAACGATTCTTGGAAAGTTTAAATTACATTTCTCCTTTTATAAAGGATCTAGCTAAAGACACGGCTATATTATATGATAGACTAAGAAAAAGTCCTAATTCTTGGACTGATAACCATACAAAAGCAGTCAAGCAAATTAAGACAAAGGTTAATAACCTGTCATGTCTCACTTTGGCCAATCCGAATTGGCAAAAGATAGTGGAGACAGATGCCTCTGATATTGTCTATGGGGGGATTTTAAAATAAATTTCTCCTGCTGAAAAACAAGAATACCTCATACAATTCTATTTTGAGAAATGGAATAATAGTCAGAAAAATTATGCTACGGTAGCTAAAGAAATTTTGGCTATAGTCAAAAGTGTTTTAAAATTCCAGGGGGACTTATATAATCAAAAGTTTATCATAAAAACTGATTGCCAAGCAGCTAAATTCATCTTTAATAAAGATGTAAAACATGATGTCTATAAAAAAATGTTTGCAAGATGGAAAGCTTTATTAGCACCATTCGATTTTGAAATACTTTACAAAAAGGGAACAGATAATAGTCTTCCCGATTTTCTTACTAGAGAATATTTGAGTTAATAATTCTTTATTTCTTGGATACAGGATAATGCGGTCATCTGGAAGTTCTTCCTCTAATAGAGGAGGAGGAAGAGGAAAAGTACCCATGAGCAGAAATAATATTTTGGCTCAGTTAGGAAACCAGAGACTAATAGCCTCAAACATTGCAGGAAATTCTACAGGTATATCGGGAATAAATACCGAACACCCAATGTATAAAGAATTCATGGATTTTATACAATCAAGGCAACCTCAGAACAATGCACCACCGTCATATTCTGCAGTCGTCAATGACGAAGCAAGTGAAAACATTGAGGTATATGATAAGAATGAGAAAGATGAAGTAATACTTCTTCTTGAGCCTAGGGATTTACAATGGAAAGAGGATCCTTGGCAAATCATGACGAGATATTTTGATACGGCATCATATGCTGTTCCAACATACAAATACAGAATGCATTATGAGATTATACTCTCATCCATTGGGTCTTTTGAATTCCAGTATTTTTACCCAGCAAATACTAAGAAAGTTTATAACTTTTCAAAAATTATTATAAAAAAAGATATTCATCCCAGAAGAATGGGGAATCAACACGATGAAGGAACGGGAATACACCCATCCGGATCAAAAAATAGCTGTTAAGTTTAATTACTGGGATTACATTGAGAGCTTTAATAAAGCTTTATTATATGAGAATTCTAATAAAAAGCATTTATGGTTTATCAAAATATGTTCAAATGTTTTCAAACAATATATACCAAACTGGTTTTGCCAGTGATGGACTTTATATGGTTCAACTCTGAACATCCTCCCAGAGGATTATAAGAAATTATATGCTCAATGGATTGATTTTTCACCCAAGATAATAAAATTACAACAGGAGGAAGTATATTTTAAGGGAATATCCTTAATGTATTTTTTTATACAATTTTCTATTTCATGGATAATGAAATGGACAATACAAGTTCAAACAAATGAAGACGGGTTTCCTTGCTTAAAAAGAAAATTTCATATAAAATTTTGGAGTAAATTACTCCAAAGAGATGCGAAGGGAAAATTTCATGGAAGCGAGATAATAGACTCGATCAATGTGTCTATTGAGACCAGCAAGCATCAAACAGAAGTTATACAGGATAAAGATAATATCAGTCCCTTTAAACACATAACCAGAAAATTACAGATGAAAAAAGGGACTATTTCCAAATCTGAACTTCTTGCTTCATATATGGAAGAAGTTAAAAAAGATTTAGTAAAAAATATGGGTATAGAATTTTCAGACAATATATCCATGGCCACTTCTAATGAAGAAGAAGACAACTGTCTAGCAGGAGAATCTCAAAGTGTTCATAGCACGGAGGAAATGGACATTGAAACGTTTC
>JAJONR010003626.1:0-43366 GCA_029582245.1 Solanum etuberosum | reverse complement strand
CTTAAACTAAAAAAAAAAAAAAAAAAAAAAAAAAAAAACCTTAAACTCTTAACCATAACTCCTAAGAAACTCTAAACCCTAAGAAATCCTAAATTCTAAGAAACCCTAAAAAATCATTTAAAAACTCTAAACCTAGAAAACCCTTAAACCCTGAGAAATCTTCGACTCTAAACACCAAAAAAAACCCTAAGAAACCTCAAACCCTAATCCCTAAGAAACCTTAAAACCCTTAGAAACTCTAAACTCTAAGATACCCAAAACCAAAAAAACCTTAAAAAACCCTAAGCCTAAAAATCCTAAAAAAAAACCTAGAAAAAACCTTTAAAAACCCTAAACCTAAAAAAGCCTAAGCCCTAAACCTAAACCCGAAAAAACCCAAAACCCTAAATCCTAAACCATAAATAACCCTATAACATTAACCATAAACTCTAAACTCTAAATCCTAAGAAACCCTAAATTCGAAGAAACCCTAAAAAAAACTTATAAAAACCCTGAAAAAATCTTTAAAAACTCTAAACCCTAAACCCTAAACGCTAAAAGAAACCCTAAACACCTTAAATAACCCAAAACCTAAAAAACCTTTAAAAAAACCTTAAAAGACCAAAACCCTAAATAATCTTAAAAACCCTAACCCTAAACCCTTAAAACCCCTAAAAAACCCTAAATATATGAAACCCTAAACCCTAAATAACCCTTAAAAATTATTTTAAAAACCCTAAAATCCCTTAACCCTAAACCTTAAACCTTCGAGCCTAAACACTATACTATAAATAATAAATCTTAAATCCTAAACCTTAGGGCGTAAAGCCTAAAACCTAAACCCTAAACCCTAAACCTTTGGGCCTAACCCTAAAACCTATACCATAAACCGTACACCTTTTAGCCTAAACCCTAAACCTTAGGGCCTAAATCCTAAACCCTAAGCCACAAACCTTAGGGCCTAAAGCCTAAACCTTAAGGGAAAACCCTAAACCATAAAAACTAAACGCTATGAACTGAATCTTAAATCTTAGGGCTTAAACATTAAACCGTAACCTGAAACCCTAAACCCTGAACCTTAGGTCCAAAAACATAAACCCTAAACGCTAAAAACCCTAAGAAACAGTAAAAACTCTAAGAAACCCTAAATCCTAAGAAAACCCTAAATCCTAAACCCTAAGAAACCATAAGAAACCCTAAGCCCTAAAAACCCTTAAAAACCCTAAATCTAAATAACCTGTAAAAACCCCTAAACCTAAAAAAAACCAAAGCCCTAAATCCTATAAATTCCTAAAAAAAACCTAAACACTAAATCCTAAAAAACACTAAATCCTATCCCTAAACTCTAAACCCTAAAACCTAAACCCTAAACACTAAACCCTAAGAAACCATAAGAAATACTAAGAAACTCTAAACCCTAAACTTTAAGAAACACTAAACCCTAAACCTTTAAAAACCCTAAAAAAACCTTAACCCTAAACTATAAATCCTAAGAAACCTAAACCCTAAACCCTAAGAATCCCTAAGAAACCCTAAATCCTAAACCCTATGAAACACAAAATCCTAAGAAATCCTAAACCTTAAGAAACCTCAAACACCCTAACCCTATAAATCCCTAAGAAAACCCAAAAAAACGTTACAAATACTTAAATCTAAAAATACAATAAAAACACTAAGGCCTAAACCCTAAAAAAGCCCTAAACGCTTAATCTTAAAAACCCTAAATCTAAGCCCTAAGATACTCTAAACCCTAAGAAATCCTAAGAAACTCTAAACCCTATACCCTAAGAAACCCTAAACCCTAAATAGACCAAAAAACCCTTAAAAACCCTAAACCTAAAAAATCCTAAAAAACATTAGAAACCCTAAAACTAAAAATCCCTAAAAACCCTATGCCCTAAACCCTAAATCCTAAATCCTAAAAATCCTAAAGAAAACCCTTATCCCTAAAAAACCCTAAACCTTAAGAAAGCCTAAGAAATCCTAACCTTTAAATCCTAAGAATTCCAGAACCCTAAAAACTCATTAAAAACCCTAAACCCAAAATACCTTAAAAACCCTAAACCCTAAACCCTAAAAAACCCTAAACCCTTAGAAACCCTAAACCCTAAGTAACCTTAAACCCAAAACCCTAAGAAATCCTAAACCCTATGAAACCCAAAGAAACCCAAAATTTCTAAGAAACTCTAAACCCTAAACCCTAAAAAATCCTAAAAACCTTTAAAAACCCTAAAACTAAAAAAACCCTTAAAAACCTGAAAATCCCTAAGCCCTAAACCCTAAACCATAAAAACCCACAAAACCCAAAACCATAAACCTTAAGAAACCCTAAACGCTAAGAAACCCTAAATCCTAAGTTTGTCACGACCCAGGGGTACCCCCTAGACGTAACATGGCGTACAAGACCCCGAAGGACCTCATACAAGCCACTATAAAGTAATACAAAATGGTGCGGAAATTTAAATTTGTTTCCATACAATCAAAGTTTTTTAGAAAAACAAGCGAAAGTCTATAACACTTGTCTTAAACCATCTAAAACCATCAATGTCTTTGGGACGCAGCCCATACATTAGCTCTAAAGATAAAATGAAAGACAATATAAGAACATGGTGACTATCTCCTCGGATACTATGAGGACTCACCAAAGCTTCAATCCATGATCTACTATGATCCTAGCCACGAGGATGGAACTCAATATCGCCGGACCCTACATTTGATAAGAATGTAGGCAAGAGTATGCGTTAGTGCAAAATATACTTTATATGATAGCTAACATAACATCATCAAGAGCATAACATAAGGATTAGTCAACATAAGACATAAGCTATAAGCATAAGAGATAACAACATAGTCATAGGAATAATCAATGCATCTAGATCAACATAATATAAGAGAAACACTTCATAAGTAACCTCAAAGCATACTTGTGCAATGCATGGATAAGACCCCATAAATCTCACCCATGCTAAGTAAACCACTTTAGGCCATCATTCATATTCATCATCTTTTGATCTCATCCTTAGCTTATTTCTTATAGACAAGGGAACATTCACCTTTAGTCAAACATATCAAGGAAGACAACTATAGCAACAATCCAAGCTAAGTATACATCATATAAGCAAATCTCATATAAAACATACTTACGATACTTCCTTGAAGTAAACTTGATTCATCATAATCATGCTACTTTGATTAGGGACTTGTCCCTCTTTAGCTATATCTACTATTCATGGAAAAGTACTTCTTTACTAGTCCAATACATATATTACTCATGAATGGTAACGATTTACCAATTCAAGGCTATCAAGGAAAAGCAACTCATTATGCTAGACCCAGCTATCATGGAAAGCACACTCTCATGCAAGTCCAAGCTACTCAAGGAAGGGTACTATTGCTCAATCCAAGCTACCAATGAAATGGTTTGGCCTTACCAAGTCATGCTATCATGCAAGCATTCTATTATGCTAGTTCAAGCTAACCTTTGGAAGGGTACGATTTTTCAATCCAAGGCTATCCATGAGATCTACTACTAAAGCTAACATGCATGGTCTTTTCTTACCAACTCAAGCTATTCATGAAGGGATACCATATCACAACTTCAAGCTATCATAATTAACATACTTTGATTCATCTTAGGTGAGAAAACCTTTCAACCTAGAATCATTCAATGTGAGAAAGCCTTTCACATTCGTACATTCATACATACATAAGGTGGATTATGTGGGTAAAGTCCTTGCACAACAATTCTATCTACTAGTCTACCATTATCATATAAGCTTTACTCTCAAAGCATTAACATACATAATTTATCATACTAGCTTTACTCTCAAAGTCCTAGTTATCAACATTCATAACTACAAGCCTTACTCTCAAAGCTTTACTTCTTACAATCATCAAATATGCCTAGATCACAAGACATTATAATCACATGCTTCATTCTTAAGCAATTCTAATCATATATCATCATAAAGGCTCAATCTCAAATATTACTAATCATGATCCATCATATATACTTTAATCTAATTCAATTCATGTCTATATGCTTTTACTCTCAAGAAATTACTATACATATCATCAATCCTAGAAGATTATCTCTAAATCCTCAATTTCCCTTTTCAAGGCACAAACCCACATTACTTCAATTTTATCAACTAGACTAGGGTTAGGCATGAAAAACATGTAATTTTATCATAATAACATGATTCACTACTAATTCTATCATAAACAGTCATTATCCACTCAATTGGATCCATAATCATCATAACCCACAATATTGGAAGAAACCGTAACTTGAATTGGGGATTTCATCTTCACAATTAGAGAAAACTAGGGAAATCCATGGATGGAAGAAGTCCAAGGATGAAGAGATATCATACCTTAGTCACAATACCCTCAAAATCTTGAAGATTGGAGGAATTGACCTAGCTTGAACCCTCTTCTTCTTCTTCTTCTTCTTCTTCTTCTTTCTAGAGAGAGAATATTTGGAAGAGAATTGGGTTTCTTTTTTTGGTGAGTTGAAAGAATGACTTTAATGACTTAATTTAGGGGTCTAAATTCCTTATATAGGTGGTGTAGATTAGGGTAAAATGACACCACATAATCCTAATGAAAACCGGAAAGCCCCAAAGTACCCTAAAACTTAACCACCAAAACTACCCATTTTGCCCACCCACGAGACCATGCGGACGGACCATGGATGGACCTACGTCCGTCCTGGTCAAGCGTGGTTTGGGTTTTGGGAGTTGGCAACAAGGGTTTGAACCACGACCACTATCCACGAGGCGTGGACCCCCCCACGGGGTGTGGGTCCTGTCGTAGGTCACTACTGCCTTGGGCAGTTTTCTTGGGGCCTCCTCATGGGCCCTTGGTAGGTCCTTGAGGGGTGGTACCTTGGCGTTCTAAAATGCTAAACCCTCTATTTAAGTACGGGGTGTTACAAAACCTTAAGAAACCCTAAGAATCCCTAAGAAACCATAAACCCCTAGAAACTCTGAAACCCTAAGAAACTGAAAACCCCAAAAAACCTTTAAAAACCTAACCTAAAAAAACACTAAAAAATCTAGGAAAACCCTTTAAAAACCCTAAGCCCTAAACCTAAACCAAAAAAGAACCCAAAACCCTAAATAAGCCTAAAACCTTAACCTTAAACTCTAAACCCTACAACCTAAACCCTACGAAACCCTAAGCTCTAAGAAAAACCCTAAAAAAACCTCTTAAAAACTCTAAACCTAAAAAACCCTGAAAAAACCCTAAGCCCTAAACCCTAAGAAACCCTAAACCCTAAAAAAACATTAACCCTTAGAGTCCCTAAACCCTTAAAACATTAAATAGCCCAAAACCTTAAAAACCCTAAAAAAACCATTAAAACACCCTAAACCTAAATAACCTTAAAACCCCTAAGCCCTAAAACCTAAACCCTAAAAAAACCCTAAATATAAAAAAACCAAAACCCTAAAGAACCCTTAAAAATCGTAAAAAACCCTAAAATCCCTAAACCCTAAACCTTAAACCTTAGGGACTAAACACTAAACTATAAATCATAAATCCTAAATCCTAAACCTTAGGGCGTAAAGAAAAAAACCTAAACCCTAAACCCTAAACCTTAGGACCTTCACCCTAAAACCTATACCATAAACCCTAAATATTAAAGCCTAAACCCAAAACCTTAAGGCATAAATCCTAAACCCTAGACTAAAAACCTTAGGGCCTAAACCCTAAACCTTAGGGGAAAACCCTAAACCATAAATACTAAACCTTATGACAATAATCATAAACCTTAGGGCCTAAAACCTAGACCTTCGAGCCAAAAACCTAAACCCTTAGTCTTAAATCTTGAACCTTAAAAACCCTAAGAAACCCTAAACCCTAAATATTAAACCCTGAAAAAACCTTAATCCTAAATCCTAAGAAACCATAAGAAACCCTTGTAGCACCTCAAAATCTAGTAGGCTGTGCTAGGGGCTAAGTGCTAAGTCAAGGGCTAGAGAAATTGACCTTGGCACCCTCCACTAGTGCCCACAAGGACCTTGAAGGGCACCACCGTTTGTTAGAAGGGTCATGGAGCCTAGGCAGTAGCTAGTCAAGGGAGGCTCACCTCCCACAAGCACCAAGACGGATCGTGGTGGTCACCTATATAAGTGATTTTAACCCCCAAAACTCACCCATTCAAGTCATTATTTCCAAAACCCAAAAGAAATCCCAAAGTCTTCCTTTCAAATATTTCTCTCTCTAGAACTTGAAGAAGAAGAAAGAGTTGGAGATAGGATCAAGATCAAGTCTCCACTCCTTAAGAATTTGTGGGTTTTATAATCAAGGTATGATGTCTTTTCATCCACGGAATCCTTTCTTTCATGGAGTCCCTAAGATTCCACAATTGAATATAGGAAATTCCCCAATTTTAGTTAGGGTTTTCTTTCAATGTTATGGGTATTGATGAATGTTGATCCAATTGAGTGGATTTATGATTGTTTATGATTTAATTGCTAGGATTACTTGTTTTTAGGATAAATTTACATGTAGCAATGCCTAACCCATGTCTAGAAAGATGAAATTGATGTAAATGGGTTTTATGCCATGAAAGGTGAATTAGTGGGTTTAGATGTATTCTATCTAGGATTGATGAGACACTTTAGAATTGAAGCTTATATGATGAATTATGATTAGAATCTCTTGAGATTGAAGCATATATGGTGATTGTAATATACATTTCTTTGAGAGTGAAGCATATAGGATGATTGTGAGATGAAGTTATTTTAGATTAAAGCTCATGTTATGAATTGTTGATTATTGATGTAATTGTTGTGGAAGCCATAGTTCCCATATAAATTGTTTATGTATGAATGTGAATGATTCTAGGTTGAAAGGCTTGCTCACCTAAAATGAATCTAAGAACTTATGAATTATGATAATAAGACCTAGCTTGGATTGGTAATTTGATAATTTCCATGGATAGATTTGATTGGTAATGTGATACCTTCCATGGGTAGCTTTAATTGGTAAGTAGATGATGCCTTTTCATGGTAGCTTGAGTTGGTAAGTAGATGATGCCATTGACTATCGATAATTGAATAAGGTGACCATTAAGAATAAGTATCCTCTTCCAAGCAGAGATGATTTATTTGACCAACTCCAAGGTGCGAGTTACTTTTTTAAGATTGACCTTAGGTCGGGTTATCACCATTTGAGGGTAAAGAATGATGATATTTTGAAGACGGCTTTTAGAACCTGGTATGGTCATTATGAGTTTCTGGTGATGTCGTTTGGCTTGACTAATGGTCCGGCGACATTTATGGAATTGATGAATAAGGTGATTAGACAGTACCTTGATATGTTCATAATTGTGTTCATTGATGATATTTTGATCTATTCAAGGAGTGATGATGACCACATTGATCATTTGAGGATTGTGTTGCAAATCCTTAAGGAACAACAACTATTTGCAAAGTTTAGCAAATCTGAGTTTTGGCTAAGGTCCGTAGCTTTTCTGGGTCATATTGTTTCAAGTAAGGGTATTGAGGTAGATCCTAAGAAGACGGATGCGGTCAAGAGTTGGCCTAGACCTCTATCACCTTCGGACATTAGAAGTTTATTGGGTCTAGCCGTGTGTTACCCAAGGTTTATTGAGGGGTTTTCTTCCATTGCCTCTCCATTGACCGCTTTAACTCAAAAGAAGGCTAAGTTTACATGGTCTAAATTATGTGAGAAGAGTTTCCAAGAGTTGAAAGATAGACTTACTTCCGCTTCGGTGTTGACTTTACCGGAAGGGACGGATGGTTTTGTAGTATATTGTGATGCCTCGAGAATTTGGTTAGGATGTGTGCTTAGGCAAAATGGGAAAGTTATTGTCTATGCCTCAAGGCAACTGAAGGTCCATGAGAAGAATTATTCGATCCATGATCTTGAATTAGCAGCGATGGTTTTTGCCTTAAAGATTTGGAGGAACTATTTGTATGGTGTTCATGTAGATGTGTTCACCGATCACAAGAGCTTACAATATGTGTTTAATAAGAAAGATCTTAATCTTTTCCAAACAAGGTGGCTTGAGTTACTTAAAGACTATGATATGAGTGTTCTCTATCACCCTAGTAAGGCGAATATAGTAGAGGACGCTCTTAGCCAATTATCTATGGGTAGTGTTGCCCATATAGAAGAAGATTAGAAAGAATTGGTACGAGATGTACATAGATTAGCCCGATTGGGTGTTCAATTAGTTGATTCCACCAAAGGTGGTGTAATGGTTTATAATGGGTCAGAATCATCTTTTGTGGCAGATGTGAAGGCCAAGCAAGGTCTTGATCAAATTTTAGTAGAATTGAAAGAAGCGGTACTTAGAAAGTCTGCTGAGGCTTTATCCCAAGGGGGAGATGGGGTACTTATATATCAAGGTCGTTTGTGCGTTTCGAATGTTGATGACTTAAGGGAACAGATCTTTGCAGAAGCCCATAGTTATTGGTATTCCATTCACCCGGGAGCCACTAAGATTTACCGTGACTTGCGGGAGGTCTATTGGTGGAGTGGGATGAAGAAGGATATTATGAGATTTGTGGATAAGTGTCCTAATTGCCAACAAGTGAAAGTCGAGCATCATAAACCGAGAGGTTTATCCTAAGATATTATCATTCCTACTTGGAAGTGGGAAGATTTGAATATGGAATTCATAGTTGGGTTGCCTCGTACACAATTACAATATGATTCGATTTGGGTTATAGTAGACAGAATAACGAAAGCGGCTCCTTTTATTCCCATCAAAGTTTCTTATTCGGTAGAAGATTATGCTAAGTTATATTTGAGGGAAATGGTAAGGTTTCATGGAGTGCCCTTGTCCATTATCTCCGATAGAGGTACTCAGTTTACTTCTCAGTTTTAGAAGTCATTCCAAAGGGGTCTTGGCACTAAAGTGAAGCTTAGCATGACTTTTCACCGACAAGCCGATGGGCAGACAGAGCGAACTATCAAAGCTTTGGAAGATATGTTGAGAGCGTGTATCATCGATTTCAAGGGAAATTGGGATGATTATTTGCCATTGATTGAGTTTTCTTATAATAATAGCTACCATTCTAGTATTGGTATGGCTCCCTTTGAGGCTCTTTATGGTAGGAGGTGTAGATCTACTATAGGTTGGTTTGAGGTGGGTGAAGTTTCCTTGATAGGACCCGAGTTAGTTCATGAGGCCATAGAGAAAGTCCGACTTATTAGAGAGAGGTTGAGAACAACCCAAAGTCGACAAAAGTCCTATGCTGATGTTAGAAGAAGAGACCTCCAGTTTTATGTTAATGATTGGGTTTAGTTGAAAATCTCACCCATCAAGGGTGTGATGAGATTTGGAAAGAAAGGGAAGATTAGTCCCCGATATGTAGACCCATATCAAATTTTGAGACGTGTTGGTAAGGTGGCTTCTGAGCTTGATTTGCCTAATGATTTGGCAACGGTGCATCCGATTTTCCATGTCTCTATGCTTAAGAAGTGTGTTGGAGATCCGACATCCATAGTTTCCCAAGAAGGTTTGGTGGTTGATGAAAGTCTCTCTTATGAAGAAGTACCGGTTGAGATCTTAGACCGACAGGTTAAGAAATTTAGGAACAAAAAAGTTGCTTCCGTGAAAGTGTTATGGAGGAATCACTTAGTTGAGGGTGCTACTTGGGAGGCCGAAGCGGATATGATGTCCCGATATCCTCATCTCTTTACTCCTACTCCTACTCTAGCTGGAGGTAATAAGTTCCTCATGGTTTGCTCTTTGTTGAAGTCATGTGTGTTTTAGATATCCTCGTGATTTCCTTATGTTATGCATATTCGTGAAAACTTGTGTTTTGAAAGAAAATGAGTTTATATGATTGATTTTCCTCATGTTGTAGTGCATTGAGTATGATTTGCCTATAGACTTCATGATATGAATTGATGAACATTCCTTAGCTTGGAATTGAGAATTCCTCTGTGGATATATGTTTTTGAGCATAGATTGCATATAGGCTCCATGAGATTGTGTTGAGCATGCTTTTAGCTTGGAGATGGTAGTTCCTCCTTGGACATGAATAGTTTTGAAATCTCATGCATATTGGGTTGCTAGATGTAGTTCCTACCTTCCTTATTGTGCATTCAGTATGTTTAACTTGAAGTTGATGTTTCCTCCTTGATTGTGTGCATTGCGAAGAGTTACATGCGATGGGCTGCTAGTATTGAGTTTTTTCTTCCGAAAGGTGTCTAGAAATTCCATTCGAGGACGAATGATCTCAAGGGGGAGATAATGTGACACCTCGGAATATAGTAGGCTAGGCTAGGGGCTAAGTGCTAAGTCAAGGGCTAGAGAAATTGACCTTGGCACCCTCCACTAGTGCCCACACGGACCGTGAAGGGCACCACAGTTTGTTAAAGGGGTCGTGGAGCCTAGGCAGTATCTAGAATAGTGAGGCTCACCTCCCACGAGCACCAACACGGCTCGTGGTGGTCACCACTTGTCGTGGTGACACTTGTGGAGGTGAGGCAGTAAGACCTTTAAATCTGCCCAAAAAAGGGACCCTCCCAACGAGCCACTAGACAGCTCGTGAAAGCCACCACAGGCCGTGGGAAGGGTCGTGGTTATGAGTTAGGATGAGAGGGTTATAGGGGTGATTTTCTAAGACATTGGTCCAAGACCACGGATGGTACCACGGTCCGTCCAAGCCACCACGGCTCGTGGAGCCTCACGTGAAGGTGAGGCAGTCCACTGAAAGTTAGGGGCTTTTGGGTCTTTTACAGATTTAAGTGAATTAATACTATGTCATTTTACCCAAGCCTAGGACCCCTATATAAGTGATTTTAAAAACAAAACTCAACCATTCAAGTCATTATTTCCAAAACCCAAAAGAAATCCCAAAGTCTTCCTCTCAAATATTTCTCTCTCTAGAACTTGAAGGAGACGAAAGAGTTGGAGCTAGGATCAAGGTCAAGTCTCCATTTCTTACGAATTTGTGGGCATGTAATTAAGGTATGATGGATTTTCATCCATGGAATCCTTTCTTCCATGGAGTCTCTAAGATTCCCCGATTGAAAAGAGGAAATTCCCCAATTTGAGTTAAGGTTTTCTTCCAATGTTGTGGGTATTGATGAATGTTGATCCAATTGAGTGGATTATGATTGATTATGATTGAATTGTTAGGATTACATATTTTTAGGATGAAATTAATGTAAATGGGTTTTATGCCATGAAGAGAGAATTTGTGGGTTTAGATGTATTCTATCTAGGATTGATGAGATACTTTAGAATTGAAGCTTATATGATGAATTATGATTAGAACTGCTTGAGATTGAAGCATATATGATGATTTTTGATACGCACTGCTTTGAGAGTGAAGCATATAGGATGATTATGAGACGAAGTGCTTTGAGAGTAAAGCTCATGTTATGAATTGTTGATTATTGATGTAATTTTTATGGAAGGCATAATTCCCATATAAATTACTTATGTATGAATGTGAATGATTCTAGGTTGAAAGGCTTGATCACCTAAAATAAATCTAAGAACTTATGAATTATGTTAATAAGACCTAGCTTGGATTGGTAATGTGATACTTTCCATGGATAACTTGGATTGGTGATGTGATACCTTCCATGGGTAGCTTGAATTGGTAAGTGGGTGATGCCTTTTCATGGTAGCTTGAGTTGGTAACTAAATGATTCCATCTCATGGTAGCTTGACTTGGTAAGGAGATGATACCATTTCATGGTAGCTAGAATTGGTAAGGAGATGATACCATTTCATGGTTGCTTGACTTGGTAAGGAGATGATACCATTTCATGGTACCTTGGATTGGTGAGATGATACCTTTCCATGGTAGCTTTGATTGGCATAATGATGTGCTCTTCCATAGACAATGACTTCGCTTGGATTGGCAAGATGATGTGCCTTCCATGGATAATGAGAACAACTAAGAATTTACTACTCCTCACATTACTTCAAGGAAGTATCGTAAGTATGGTTTAAGATGAGATTCACCTGTGTTGATTATGGTTTATGTTTATGTTGTTTAACTCTTATGCTTATGTTGATGTTTATGCAAGATATCATATTTAGTACATGTTTGTACTAACACATACTCTTGCCTACATTTCTTATCCAAATGTAGGGTACGGCGATCTCGACTCTCATTCTTGTGGCTAGGACCTTAGTAGAAGCAAGACTTGAAGATAGGTGAGTCCTCATAGCATACGAGGATTTAGCCACCATTTCTCTTATGCTCTTTTGTTTTAAGAATTCCGCTTTTGTTATGAAACTTTGATGTTGTTAAAAATGTTTTAAATTTCCGTTCATTTCTATTATCTTATATTATGAAAGCTAAGTGGCTTATATGAGGCCTCTCGGGGTCGTGTATGCCATGTTACGTCTAGGGTGTACCCTTTCGTCGTGACAACCCTAAGCCCTAATATCATTTTAAAATCCTAAACCTAAAAAACCCAAAATCCTAAATCCTATAAATTCCTAAAAAAACCTAAAAAACCCTAAAGCCAATTCCTAAACTCTAAACTCTAAACCTTAAACCATAAACCCTAAACCCAAAGAAACCATAAGAAACTCTAACCCTAGACCCTTAGAAACCATAAACCCTAAAAAACCCTAAAAAAACCTTAACCCTAAATCCTAAGCTCTAAACTCTAAGAAACCTAAACCTAAACCCTAAACCCTAAGAAACCTTAAACCGTAAAAAACCTCTAAAACCCTTAACCTAAAAATCCCTAAGAAAACTCGAAAGAAACGTTAAAAAATAACTAAATCTAAAAATACTATAAAAAAAACACTAAGAACTAAACCCTAAACCCGAAAAACCCTAAAAAAACCCTAAACTCTTCACCCTAAAATCCCTAACTCTAAGCCCTAAGAAACCCTAAACCTTAAGAAATCCTAAGAAACTCGAAACCCTATACCCTAAGAAACCCTAAATCCTAAATAACCCAAAAAACCCTTAAAACCCTAAACCTAAAAAACACTAAAAAACCTTAAAAACCCTAAACCTAAAAATCCCTGAAAATTCTAAGCCCTAAACACTAAATCCTAAACCCAAAAAACCCCTAATCCCTAAAAAACCCTAAACCCTAACAAATCTTATGAAATCCTACATGCTAAACCCTAAGAAACCCCAAACCCTAAAAAATCATTAAAAACCATAAACCTAAAATACCCTTAAAACACTAAAAACAACCCCTAAACCCTAAAATGCCTAAAGACCCTAAACGCTAAACCCTATGAAACCCTCAGAAACCCTAAACCCTAATAAACCTTAAACCCTAAGAAACCATAAACCTAAACCATAAGAAACTTGAAGAAACCCAAAACCCTAAGAAACTCTAAACCATAAACCCTAAAAATGCTAAAAACCTTTAAAAACAATAACACTAAAAAACCCTAAAAAAAAACCTTAAAACTCTATGTTCTAAACCTTAAATCTTACAAACCCACAAAAACCCAAAACCATCAACCTTAAGAAACCCTAAACTCTAAGAAAGCCTAAACCCTAAATCCTAAACCTTAAGAAACCCTAAACCCTATACCTAAGAAACTGTAAGAAACCTTGAACCCTAAACCCTAATAAATATAAACCCTAAATCCCAAACCCTATCAAACCCTAAATCCTAAACCCAAAAAAAAAATGGAAAATCCTAAACCTAAAAAGCCCTAAAAAACCCCCAAAAAAAACTGTTAAAAATGCTAAACCTAAAAATACTATAAAAAATCCTAAACCCTAAAAAGCCTCAATACTCTTAACCCTATTAAACCTAACATTAAGCCCTAAGAAACCCTAAATCATAAGAAATCCTAAGAAACTCTAAACCCTATACCCTAAGAAACCATAAACCCTAAACCTTAAATAAACTAAAAAACCCTTAAAACCCTAAACCTAAAAAAACCCTAACAAAATCTTTAAAATGCTAAACCTAAAAATTGGTAAAAATCCTAAGCCCTAAACCTTAAACCCTTAAAAAATACTTAAAAAACCCTAATCCCTAAAAAAACCCTAAACCCAAGAAAGCCTAAGAAAGACTAAACCCTAAGAAACCCCATACACTAAAAACCTTTAAAACTCGTAAAAAACTAAAACCCTAAAAGCCATAAAGAACCCTAAGAAACCCTAAGAAATTGTAAACCCTAAACCCTAAGAAACTTTAAACCCTAAACCCTAAACCCAAAAAAACCCTAAAAAAACCTTTAAAGCCCTAAGCCCTAAACCCTAAAAACCCATAAAAATTGAAAACCATAAATCTTAAGAAACCCTGAAGCCTAAACCAGAGGAAACCCTAAACCCTAAGAAATCTTGAACCCTAAACCCTTACAAACCCTATGCCCTAAACCCTAAACCCAAAAAAAACCTTTAAAAACGCTACACCTAAAAATAAACCTAATAAACCCTAAAAAACCTTTAAAAACCCTAATCCTAAAAAACTCCAAAAAAAACCCTAAACCCTAAAATACACTAAGAAACTCTAAACCCTAAGAAACCATAGACCCTAAAAAACCTTAAACCTGAGAACCACTAAAAATAACATTAAAAAACCCTAAACCCAAAACCATAAAAAAACCCTAAATTCTAAACCCTAAGAAACCCTAAACTCTAAACCCTAAACCATAAACCCTAAAAACTTAAAACCCTACTAAACCCTAAACCCTTAGAAACCCTAAGAAACCAAATTAATCCTAAACCCTAAGAAATTGTAAGCCCTAAAAACTACTAAAAACCATTAAAACCCCTAAACCTAAAAATTCCTATTAAAAAAACTTTAAAAACCCTAAACCTAAAAATCGTTATAATTTTTTTTTTAAAATCCTAAACCTAAAAACCCCTTAAAAATCCTAAGCCCTAAAACCTAAACCCTAAAAAATCCTAAAATAACCATAAGCCGTAAAAAAAACCTTTAAAAGCCCCAAACCTCAAAACCCCGGAAAACCCTAAGCCCTAAACCAAAAAAATATAAACCCTAAACCCTATTAAACCCAAAACGCTAAACCTTAAGAAACCCAAAGAAACCCTAAACCCTAAGAAATCCTAAAAAAAAAACTTAAAAAAATCCTAAACCCTAAAAAAATCCTAAACCCTAAACCCTAAACTCTAAACCCTAAGAAACCGTAAGAAACCCTGAACCCTAAAAACTGTAAGAAAGAATAAACTATAAAGAAACTCTATACCCTAAACCCTCATAAACCCTTTAAAAACCTTTAAATAACCCTAAACTTTAAAACCACTAAAATCATAAAAAAAAAATTAAAAGAACCCTAAACCTCAAAACCTGAAAAAACCCTAAGCTCTAAAACATAGACCATAAAATTCCAAAAACTAAACAATAAGAAACCTTAAGCAACCCTAAACCCTAAACCCTAAGAAACCTTAAAAACCCTAAACCTAACAAACCCTAAAAAACCTTAGACCCAAGAACCTTAAAAACCCTAAACCTAACGAACCCTAAAAAACCTTTAAAATTCCTACACCTAAAAAATCCTAAAACATTTAAGTCGTAAACCCTAAACCCTTAAAAACCCTAAGCCCTTAGAACCTTAGACCCTAAGAAACCCTAAACCCTAAGCCCAAGAAACAAAAAACCCTAAGAAACCCTAAACCCTACAAAACTGTCAAAAATCTAAACCTACAAAACTCCTAAAAACCTTTACAAACTCTAAACCTAAAAAACCCAATAAATCCTAAACCTTAAACCCTAAAACCTACGCCCTACAAAACCCGAAAAAAATATTCTAAGAAACCCTAAGAAACCCTAAACTCTAAAAAATCATAAAAACACTAAACCTAAAAACCCTGGAAAAACCTAAACCTTAAAAAACCCTAAACTCTAAAACCTAAGAAACCCTAAACCCTATGAAACCTTGAACCCTAAACCCTAAACCCTAAATCCTAAGAAACCCTTAAACCTTAAACCCTAAGAAATACAAAGAAACTCTAAGAAACCCTAAACTCTAAACTCTAACAAATCGTAAACCCTACGAAACCCTAAGCAGCCCTAACAAACCCTAAGAAACCTGAAATCCTAAGAATCCCTAAACCCAAAAAACCATAAACCCTAAATACTAAAAAACCCTAAGAAACCCTAAATCCTAAAAAACCTAAACCCTAAGAAACCATAAACCTTAAAAAAACTAAAAAACCCTTAAACCAAAAATCCCTAAGAAAACTCAAAAAAAATGTTAAAAAATTCTTAAATATAAAAATACTATTAAAAAAACCCTAAGCACTAAACCCTAAACCCGAAAAACCCTAAAAAATCTTAAACTCTTAACCCTAAAAACCCTAACTCTAAGCCCTAAGAAACCCTAAACCTTAAGAAATCCTAAGAAACTCGAAACCCTAAATTCTAAACAACCCAGAAAAACCCTAAGCCTAAAAAACCCTAAAAAACCTTAAAAACCCTAAACCTAAAAATCCCTGAAAATTTTAAGCCCTAAACCCTAAACCCTAAAAAATCCTAAAAAACCCCTAATCCCTAAAAAAACCCTAAAAACCTAAACCCTAACAAAGCCTACGAAATCCTAAACGCTAAACCCTAAGAAACCCCAAACCCTAAAAAATCATTAAAAACCATAAACCTAAAATACCCTTAAAACCCTAAAAACAACCCCTAAACCCTAAAAACCCTGAAGACCCTAAACCCTAAGAAACCATATGAAACCCTCAGAAACCCTAAACTCTAAGAAACCTTAAACACTAAACCTTAAACCCTGAGAAACCGTAAACCTAAACCATAAGAAACTAGACGAAACCCAAAAACCTAAGAAAGTCTAAACCATAAACCCTAAAAATGCTAAAAACCATTAAAAACAATAAAACTAAAAAACTCTAAAAAAAAACCTTAAAACCCTAAGCCCTAAACCTTAAATCTTACAAACCCACAAAAACCCAAAACAATAAACCTTAGGAAACCCTAAACCCTAAATCCTAAACCTTAAGAAACCCTAAGAATCCCTAAGAAACCCTAAACCCTATACCTAAGAAACCGTAAGAAACCTTGAACCTTAAACCCTAGTAAACATAAACCCTAAATCCCAAACCCTAAGAAGCCCTATGAAACCCTAAACCTTAAACCCAAAAAAATATGAAAAATCCAAAAACTAAACATCCCTAAGAAAACCCAAAAAAAAAATGTTTAAAAATGCTAAACCTAAAAATACTATAAAAACCCTATACCCTAAATAACCCAAAAAACCCTAAGAAACCCTAAATCCTAAATAACCCAAAAAACCCTTAAAAACCCTAAGCCTAAAAAAACCCTAACAAAATCTTAAAGACGCTAAACCTAAAAATCCGTAAAAACCCTAACCCCTAAACCTTAAACCCTAAAAAAATCCTTAGAAAACCCTAATCCCTAAAAAAACCCTAAACCCAAGAAAGCCTAAACCCTAAGAAACCCCAAACAGTAAAAAACATTAAATCCCCTAGAAAACCAAAACCCTAAAAACCATAAAGAACCCTAAGAAGCCCTAAGAAACTGTAAACCCTAAACCCTAAGAAACCTTAAACACTAGAACCTAAACCTTAAGAAACCCTAAAAAAACCTTTAAACCCCCTAAAAACCTTTAAAGCCCTAAACCCTAAAAACCCATAAAAACCAAAAACCAAAAATCTTAAGAAACCCTAAAGCCTTAACCAGAAGAAACCCTAAACCCTATAACCTAAGAAACCTTGAACCCTAAACCCTAAAAATCCTAAATACTAATAAAACCTAAAGGCAAAACCCTTACAAACCCTATGCCCTAAACCCTAAACCCTAAATCCTATGATACTCTAAACCCTAAAAAAACTTTTCAAACCCTACACCTAAAATTAACCCTAATAAACCCTAAAAAAACCTTTAAAAACCCTAATTCTAAAAAACTCCAAAAAAAACTCTAAGAAGCCCTAAAATAGACTAAGAAACCCTAAACCCTAAGAAACCATAGACCCTAAAAAACCTTAAACCTGAAAAACCCTAAAAATAACCTTAAAAAACCCTTAACTCAAAACCATAAAAAACCCTAAATTCTAAACCCCAAGAAACCCTTAACTCTAAGAAACTTTGAACCCTAAACCATAAACCATAAATACTTAAAACCCTACTAAACCCTAAACCCTTAGAAACCCTAAGAAACAAAATTAATCCTAAAACCTAAGAAATTGTAAGCCCTAAAAACTACTAAAAACCATTAAAACCCCTAAACATAAAAATCCCTATTAAAAAAACTTTAAAAATCCTAAACCTTAAAAAAATACCTAAAAACTATTAAAACCCTAAACCTAAAAATCGTTATAATTTTAAAAAAAAAAAACCCTAAACCTCAAAACCCCTTAAAAATCCTAAGCCCTAAAACCTAAACCCTAAGAAATCCTAAAATAAACCCCGGAAAACCCTAAGCCCTAAACCAAAAAAATATAAACACTAAACCTTATTAAACCCTAAACGCTAAACCTTAAGAAACCCTAAACCCTAAGAAATCCTAAAAAACAAACTTAAAAAAATCCTAAACCCTAAACTCTAAAGCCTAAGAAATCGTAAGAAACCTTGAACCCTAAAAACCGTAGGAAAGGATAAACCAAAAAGAAACCCTATACCCTAAACCCTCATAAACCCTAAAAACCCTTTAAAAACCTTTAAATAACCATAAACCTAAAAACCACTAAAACCATAAAAAAAACATTAAAAGAATCCTAAACCTCAAAACCTGAAAAAACCCTAAGCTCTAAAACATAAACCATAAAAATCCAAAAACTAATCAATAAGAAACCTTAAACCCTAAAACCTAAGAAACCTTAGACCCAAGAACCTTAAAAACCCTAAACCTAACGAACCCTTAAAAACCTTTAAAAACTCTACACCTAAAAAACCCTATAACATTTAAGTCGTAAAACCTAAACCCTAAAAAATCCTAAAACATTTAAGTCGCAAAACCTAAACCCTAAAAAACCCTAAACTCTAAGCCCTTAGAACCTTAAACCCTAAGAAACCCTAAACCCTAAGCCCAATGAAACTCAAAACCCTAAGAAACCCTAAACCCTAACAAAACATTTATAAACCTAAACCTACAAAACTCCTAAAAACCTTTAAAAACTCTAAACTTACCAAACTCCTAAAAACCATTAAAAACTCTAAACCTAAAAAACCCAATAAACCTTACACCCTACAAAACCCAAAATAAATTTCTATGAAACCCTAAGAAACCCTAAACTCTAAAAAACAATAAAAACACTAAATCTAAAAACCCATAAAAACCCTAAAAAAAACCTAAACCTTAAAAAACCCTAAACTCTAAACCCTAAGAAACCCTAAACGGTATGAAACCTTGAACCCTAAACCATAAATCCTAAGAAACCCTAAACCCTAAGAAATCCCAAGAAACTCTATGAAATCCTAAACTCTAAACCCTAAGAAATCTTAAACCTTAAATCCAAAGAAACTCTAAGCAGCCCTAACAAACCCTAAGAAACCTGAAGCCCTAAACCCCAAAAATCATAAACCCTAAATACTAAAAAACCCTAAGAAACCCTAAATCCTAAAAAAACCTAAACCCTAAGAAAGCCTATGAATCCCCAAACCCCAAAAGCTGAGAAATCCTAAACCCTAAAACCTAATAAACCCTAAACCTTTAAAAACCCTAAAACACCTTAAAACCCAAATCCTTAAAAACCTTACACCCTACTAAACAGTAAACAAAATATTTAAAAACCCTAAATTTAAAAAACCATAAAAAAAAACTCTAAAAACCCTTAAGAACCGCTAAACGTAAAAAAAACCCTAAGAAAAACACTTAGCCCTGAACACTACACCCTAAAAACCTGAAAAAACCCAAAGCCTAAACCCTAAACCCTATGCCATAACAAACCCTAAAGCCTAAAGCCTAAGAAACCCTATGATAGCATAAACCTAAGAAGCCCTAAATCCTAAAAAACATTAAAAAATCCTACACCTAAAAATTGTAAAAATCCATCAAAAAAAAAACCTTTAAAGACCCTATTAAACCCTAAGCCCAAAATCCTAAACCCTAAAAATCCTAAACCATAAGAAATTCTAAATTGTAAACCCTAAACCCTAAGGTTCCTTTAGAAAACCGAAGAAACCCTAAACCTTAAACCCTAGACCCTAAAAAACCCTCAACCCTAAACCCGAAGTAATCTCCTAATCCCTAAGTAACCTAAACCCTAAAAACTGTTAAAACATATTAAATCCCTATTCTTAAAAAACCCTAAAAGAAGCCTAGAAAACCCTATAATAGCCAAAGCCCAACACCCTAAAAACCCCTAAACCCTAAACCATAAACACTAAGAAACAGTAAGAAACACTAAGAAATCCTAAACCCTAAACTCAAAACCCTAAAGCCTAAATACTAAGAAACCCTAAAACCTAAATCCTAAGAAACCTTAAAACCTAAAAAAAAACCCAAAAAAAAACCATAAAAATCCCTAAACCCTCAAAAACCCTAAAAACTCCTAAACCCTAAACCGTTAGAAACCTTAAAAAACCCTAAACCCTAAGAAATCCAAAGAAACCCTAAATAATAAACCTTGAGAAATCCAAAACCCTAAGAAAGCCTAAACCTAAAAACCCGTAAATAAATCATATTGACCCTAAACCTAAAAAACCCTAAGCCCTAAACCCTAAATCATTAAAACCTATTAAAATCCTAAAACACTAAACCCTAACCCTAAAAAACCCTAAACTCTGACTTCCTAAGAAACCCTAAACAACCCTTTAAAACTCGGAACCAAAATAACCAAAAAAAACCCTTAAAACATTTAAAAATCCTAAACCTAAAAAACCCTAAAAACTAAACCCTGAACCCTATAAAAACCGAAAAATAACCTAAACACTAAACCCTTAAAAACCCCTAAAACCCCTAAACCCTAAGAACCCTACACCATAAGAAATCCTAAACCCTAAACCCTAAGAAATTCTAAACCCTAAACCCTAAGAAATGCAAATAAATCCTAAACCCCTAAGAAAATCGAAACCCTAAAAACCCTTAAAAACAATTAAAAAATGTAAATCTGAAAAACCCCTAGAAATGTTTTAAAACCCTACACCTAAAAAACCATTAAAAAAAAACCCTTAACCCTAAATGCTAAAAAATATTTTAAAAACCCTAAACCTTACACCATAAGAATCCCTAAACCCTAAAAAACCTTTAAAAGCCCTAAACCCGAAAAACCCCTTAAAAACAATAAAAACCCTTAAACCTTAAAACCCCAAAAAACTCTAAGCCCTTAACAATAAACCCTCAAAAAAACCTGAAAAACCCTAAACCCTAAGCCCTAAACACTAAAAACCCATAAACCCTAATAAACCGTAACAAATCCTATGAAACTTTAAACCTTAAACCCAAAGAAACCCTAAACCCTAAAAAACCCTAAAAACCTTAAAAGACACTAAACCTAAAATACCCTAAAAAAACCTTAAAAAACCCCAAACCTAAAAAAACCCTAAAAACCCCTAAGCGCTAAACGATAAAATCTAAAGAACCCGAATCCCTGAACCCTAAAAACCCCTAAAAAAAACCTTAACCGTAAACCGTAAGAAACCCTAAACTCCAAACCCTAAGAAACCCTAAAGCCTAATAAACCCCAAGAAACCCTAAACCCTAAAAATCCCTAAAACCTAAAAATCCCTAAAACCTTTTTAAAACCCTTAAAAACCCTAAACCCTAAGAAACCATAAGTAACCCTAAACCCTAAGAAGCCCAAAACCCTAAAAAACCTTAAAAGTCTTAAACTTAAAAAAAAATCTAAAAAAATCCTTAAAACCCCTAAACCTAATAAGCCCTAAGCCCAAAACCATAAACCTGAAAAACCCTAAGAAAACATTAAAAAACTATAAACCTAAAACACCCTAAAAACCTAAGCCTTGTACCCTAAACCCTTAAAAACCCAAAACACCCTAAACTCTAAACCCTAAGAAACCTAAACCCCAAACACTAAACACTAAGAAACCCTCAAAACCCTACACCCTAAGAAACCCTAAACCCAAAGAACCCCAAAACCCTAAAAAACCTTAAAAGTCTTAAACTTAAAAAAAAATCTAAAAAAAACCTTAAAACCCCTAAACCTAATAAGCCCTAAGCCCAAAACCATAAACCTGAAACACCCTAAGAAAACATTAAAAAACTCTAAACCTAAAACACCCTAAAAACCTAAGCCTTGTACCCTAAACCCTTAAAAACCCAAAAAACCCTAAACTCTAAACCCTAAGAAACCTAAACCCCAAACACCCCGTAGTTTAGTAGACCATCTAAGGCTAAGTTTGAGGGCTACGAGTCTAGACTAGAGGGCAATAGCCAAGGGCCAAGGCTACTCCAAGGCTTCCTTAGCACTGCCCCACTTCACCACCACCACCACGGCTCATGGTGGCTAAGGTAGTAGCTAGGATGAAGCTGCCTCACGATGGCTCACCTTTATGAGTCACTTCACGGCCCGTGGTGAAAACCACGGCTCGTGGGAAGGCTCGTGAAGATGACTTAGTCTTGTGGAGGCCCAAGCCTCATAGCCAAGCCACTTCCCAAGGAACATGGATAGGACCACGGCTCGTTGAAGGGACCATGGCTCGTGGAGCCTGCCGTGGTGCCTGGTACATGGCTTCCTAGTGAGGGGCCTTTTAGGAAATTCCTAATTAGGTGGTTATTAAGTGAGGTCATTTTGTATGGACCTAGTACATCTATATAAGCTATTTTAACCCTTTAACCACCCAAATTAAGTCATTATTTCCCAAGACCCAAATCCAATCCCAAAGCTCTCCTCTCAAATATCTCTCTCTCTAGAATTTGAAGAAGAAGAACGAGAGGGTCAAGCTAGGTCAAGTCAAGACTCCATTGTTGTAAAATTTGTAGGGCTTTATAATCAAGGTATGTTAGCTTATGGATTCTTCCATCCATGGAGACCCCTAGAATTTCCCCAATTTGATGAAGAATTCCCCAATTCAAAATTAGGGTTTCTTAAATGTTGTGGGTTTTGCTGTATGTTGACCCAATTGAGTGGGTACTGATTGTTTATGATTGAATTCGTAGTGAATCATGATATTATGATGGTATTACATGTTTTCCATGGTTAACCCTAGTCTAATTGATGAAATTGAAGTAATGTGGTGGGTTTATTCCTTGTGAAGGGAAATTGAGGATTCATAGATGATCTTGTAGGATTGATGACATGTATAGTAATTGTTCAAGAATAGAAGCATGTAAATATGAATTGAATTAGGTTGAGATATATATGATGGATCATGACTAGTAATGATTGAGATTGAGCCTTTATGATGAGATATGACTAGAATTGCTTAATAATGAACCTTGTGACTAGAATACCTTGTGATCTAGATAGGTATGGTGATTGTAAGAAGTAAAGCTTTGAAAGTAAAGCTTGTTGTCATGAATGTTGACTTCTAGGGCTTTGAGAGTAAAGCTAATATGATTAATTATGTATGTTAAGTCTTTGAGAGTAAAGTCTATATGAGAATAGAAGATTAAGGGATAAAATTGTAGTGGAAGGCCTTTACCTACCGAATCTATCTTATGAATGTTTGAATGCATGAACTGATAGAATCACTTGAACATAGATTGATTGTCAAGGACATCCTTTCATGAGACATGAATTTTAAGTAAGGCTTAATAATTAGTCTAAGGGGTGTATGCTTGGCCCCAAGTGGATATTGACAATGAGAAGGAAGTTCACACATAGTCGGGTCCGGGCTCCAAGTTGAAAGGAGAACCACACCTAGTTGAAGTCCGGACTATCCAAGATAAGGGGGAACTCTCACATAGTAGAGTCCGGGTTTTCCCAAATTAGGTCTCATGAGATGGAAGCCTTCACCTAGTGGAGTTAGGGTTTCGAGTAGCAATCTCCGTATCCAGTGAAATAAGACATACTTGAAGAAGTATCTCCAAGTGTTCAAAAGCATTAATGAACTAATATATGCTTAAGGAAGCACCTCCTAGTGTTCAAGGTAATCATGAACTAAGACATGCTTGAAGAAGCATCTCATAGTGTTCAAACCTAATAAATGAACTTAGACATGCTTAAGGAAGTATCTCATAGGGTTCAAGATAATAATGAACTTAGACATGCTTAAGGAAGTATCTCATAGGGTTCAAGATAATAAGGAACTAAGATATGCTTAACGAAGTGTCTCCTAGTGTTCCAAGGTTTCAAGAGTGGGTCTAGTCTCCAACCAAGAAGTATGAGTAAGATGACCGAAAGAGTACATAGTATGGGTGGGATTATGGGGTCTTATCCATGCATTGCACAAGTATGACTTAAGGTTACCTAAGAAGTGTTTCTCTTATATGATGTATGTTTTGATGGATTATTGCTATAGTTGCCTTCCATGATATGTTTGACAAAAGGTGAGAGATTACCTTGTCTATGAGAAGTAAGCTAATGATAAGATCAAAAGATGATAAAGAGGTATGATGGCCTAAAAGTGGTACTTAGCATAGGTTGGATTATGGGGTCTCATCTATGCATTGCACAAGTATGACTTGAAGGTTACTTATGAAGTTTCTATTATGTTATGAGGATTTGAGTATGGACTATGCTTATGAATATGTGGTATCTCCTATGTTATTGGATTATGCCTTATGTTGACTTATGCTCATATTATGTCTATTTTGGAGATTATGGCTATGTACATGTTGTTATCTCTCATGCTTATGACTTATGTCTTATGATGGCTAACGCTTATGTTATGCTCTTATTATGTTATGCTAGCTAACATATTTAGTACATTTTGTACTAACGCATACTCTTGCCTACATTTTTATCAAATGTAGGGTCCGGCGATCTTGAGTTCCATCTTTGAGGCTAGGTTCTTAGTAGGAGCAAGGAGTTGAAGATTTCGTGAGTCCTCATAGCTTCGAGGATTTGATCACCTTTCCTTTATGTCCTTTCCTTTTGTTTTAGACTATTTTATGGGCTGCGTCCCAAAGTTTTATTCAAGTGGTTTTAGATGGTTTGAGACAAAGTATTATAGACTTCCGCTTGCCTTTATAAAGACTTCGATTGTATGGAAAATGTTTTAAAATTTGTGCATCATTTCTATTTAATTTATATTATGATATGCTAAGTGGCTTGTGTTAGGCCTTTCGAGGTCTAGTACGCCATGTTACATCTAGGGTGTACCCCTGGGTCGTGACAACCCTAAACCCTAAACTCTAAACCCTAATAAACCCTAAAAATCTCACACCCTAAGAAACCCTAAACCCTAAGAACCCCCTGAACCCTAAAAAACCTTAAAAACCCTAAAACAACCATAAAAACCTTTAAACCCCTAAACCTAAAAAAACCCTAAAAAACTCTAAGCCCTAAAATCCAAACACTAAATACACTAAAAGACACTTAAAAAAAACCTAAATACTATACCCTAAAAAACTCTAAACCCTAAACTTTAAGAAACCCTAAACCCTAAACCTTAAGAAACCCTAAGAAATTCTAAGACACTCTAAACCCTAAGAAACCCTAAACGCTAAACCCTAAAAACCCGTAAACCCTAAAAACCCTTTAAAAACTCTAAGCCTGAAAAACCCTAAAACGCATAAATTCTAAAAACCCTAAACCCTAGACAGAAAAGCATAAACCCTATGAAACCCTAAACCCTAAAAAAACCATTAAAAACCCTAAGCCCTAAACTAGGAAATCTAAAAAATCCTAAAAACCCTAAACCCTAAGAAACCCTAAACCTTAAGAAACCCTAAACCCTAAGAAATCGTAAACTCTAAACCCTAAAACTAAGTAACCCTAAACCCTTAAAAAACCTAAAACCATTAAAAAACCTAAACCTAAAATACCCTAAAAGCCCTTTAAAACCCCTAAACCTAAAAAACCGTAAAAAACCTAAACCCTAAGAAATCCTAAGGCCAAAACACTAAACCCTAAAACCCCTAAACCATAAGAAATTCTAAACCGTAAACCCTAGACCCTAAGGTTCCTTTAGAAACTCTAAGAAACCCTAAACCCTAGACCCTAAGAAACCCTCAAACCTAAACCCTAAATAATATCTTAAACCCTAAGTAACCCTAAACCCCAAAAACCCTTAAAACATTTTAAATCCCTACACATAAAAACACTAAAAGAACCTTAGAAATCCCTATAAAACCCTAAGCCCTAAACCCTAAGAACCCCTAAACCCTAAGAAACCCTTAAACCTAATAAACCCTAAATCCTAAGAAACCTTAAAACCTAAAAAGTCTTTAAAATCCTAAAAAAATCCTAAACCTAAAAAACCCTAAACCCTCAAAAATCCTAAAAATCCTTAAACCGTTAGAAACCTTAAAAAAACCCTAAACCCTTAGAAACCCTAAACCTTAAGAAATCCAAAGAAACCCTAAATTCTAAACCTTGAGAAATCCAAAACCCTAAAAAACCCTAAACCTAAAAAACCCTAAAAAAAACTTTAAAGACCCTAAACCTTAAAAAATCCTAAGCCATAAACTCTAAACCATTAAAACCCATCAAAAGCCCAAAACCCTAAACCCAAAAAAAACCCTTAACTCTAACCACCTAAGAAACCCTAAACCCTAAAAAACCTTTTATAAAACGAAACCTAAAAAACCCAAAAACCCTTAAAACCCTTAAAAATCCTAATCCTAAAAAAACCTAAACCCTAAACATTATAAAACCCAAAAAATACCCTAAACCCTTAAAAATACTTAAAGTACCTAAAACCCTAAACCCTAATAACCCTAAACCTAAAAACCCATAAAACCCCTAAGCACTAAACCCTAAATGCTAAAAAATATTAAAAGAACCCTAAACCCTAAACCATAAGAATCTCGAAACCCTAAAAAACCATTAAAAGCTCTAAACCCAAAAAGCCCCTAAAAATAATTAAAAACCTTAAACCTAAAGCCCCCCAAAAAAACCCTAAGTCCTAAACCATAAACCCTCAAACAAACCTGAATAAACCCTAAACCTTAAGCCCTAAGAACTAAAAACCCCTAAACCCTACACTACAAAAATATCAGCCCTTAGCGACTGACAAAATCCGTCGCTAATCTATGCTATTCCGTCGCTAAACCGGATTAGTGATGGATTGTTGGTTGTGACTATATCGCTTGTTAATAATCTCTTAGCGATGAAAAAATGAATTTTATCGCAAGTTTAGCGACGTCTTAGAGACGAACATATCTGTCGCTACTGGTTAGTGATGGACTAGTTCGTCGTTATACATATATAGTACGTTACTAATTTCATAATCCATTTCAGTATTTAAAAGAAATTCGCGACGGAATTTCTTCACTAATCTGTCACACAATATTCTCTGATTTTAGCCAGCACATTTGCAACTTAAAAGTCTATTGCTAATCCATCGCCAATATTTTTTATAGCAACGACCAAATCGTCATTAAATTTGTTGCTAAAAATTTTCTTGTAAAATCATTTCATTTATTTATTTTAAATATACACTGCTGAAATGGGAATTTCATGGGTTCATGGGGGAATCATCATAAAATCATAGTATTTCATCAATTCATGCATAATTGATCATAATTAGATCATTTAAATCAATAATCAAGAAAACCCATGACAATTGAAGAAAACCCTAACTCAATTGGGGATTCTAACTTTAGAAACAGGAGAATTTGGGAACTCCATGTATAGAAGGAATCCATGGACGAAAACTATCATACCTTGAAGGTAATTTCTTATTTTGAAACCCTAAGTTGAATCCTTCTTCTTCAAGCTTTCTAGAGAGACTTGTCCTTCTTTTTGGTGAATTTGAAGAGAATCAAGTGAATGAATTAATTTGGGGGTTGAAATCACTTATATAGGTCTATAGATGAAGGGTAAAACGACATAGTATAGGGATAAAATAATTAGGAAAAGACCCAACTACCCTTAAAATAACTGTCGACATACCGACCTACGGACCCCTACCGACAGACCGAACTGACTGACGGTCCGTCCTGTACCACCGTCGTTTGCCGTCCGAAACTAGGATTTAGAGGTCCTGACCTACGGATCCTAAACCACGGATCATGGACCCTACGACAGTCCGTTGGTCCAGGCTGTGGGTCTGGGCTTCTGAGCATAAATGGGGTGACCAACCACGGACCACACCTACGGTCTGTGGTCCCATCCACGGGCCGTGGTTGGCCTCCGTCGGATGGCTCCTGCAACTTCTAAAAATTGTTGTCTTTCCCTTCCCGAATCTAGGGTGTTACAATATCTCCCCCTTGGGATCATTCGTCCTCGAATGAGATTCAAGCTAGTATGAAAAGAGTAGGAGAGATACTAACAACCCAATCATCAATGCAATTTCACCTAAATGCATATAACCAAGGAGGAAATATCGACTCAAAGCTAAGACGTAATTAAAACATCATAAGAGAGGTGGAACTAAATCTAACAGCCCATCATGCATGCAATACACATATCCGAGGAGGAAACATCAACTCCAAACTCAACACATCACAAAACATCCCATCATGAAGTCTATATGCAACTCATACTCAATGCACATAAACATGTAGATATCAATCAAATAAACTCATTTTCTCAAAACTTAAACTTTTTCATGAACATGCAAAATTGAAGAAACCATGGGAATATCTAAGACACATGACTCCAAAACAAAGAGTGAACCATGAGGAACTCATTACCTGAAGCTAGAGTAGGGGTAGAAGGAAAAAGATGAGGATATCCAGACATCATATCAGCCCCGGCCTCCAGGTAGCACCCTCAACTAACTGATTCCTCCACAACACTTTCATGAAAGAAACTTCTTTGTTTCTCAACTTCTTGACTTGATGGTCTAAAATCTCAATCGCAACTTCTTCATAAGAAAGATTCTCCTTAACTCCCAAACCTTCCGAGGGAACTATGGATGCCGGATCACCAACACATTTCTTCAACATAGAGACATGGAAAACCGGATGCACCGATGTCAAATCATTAGGCAAATCTAGTTCATAAGCAACCTTACCAACACGTCTCAAAATCTGATATGGGCCTACATAACGGGGACTAAGCTTCCCCTTTTTCCCAAACCTCATTACACCCTTTATGGGTGAAATTTTCAAGTAAACCCAATCATGAACATCAAACTCAAGATATCTTCTTCTTACATCGACATATCCAATTTCATCATCCGGTCTACTATAACCCAAATCGAGTCATATTGTTGCCGGGTGCGAGGCAAACCAACAAAAAAAATCCATATTCACATCTTCCAGCTTCCAAGTAGGAATGCTAATGTCTTGGGATAAACCTACCTGTTTCTGATGCTCAACTTTCACTTGTTGACAATTTGGACACTTAGCCACGAATCCCGCAATATCCTTCTTCATCCCATTCAACCAATAAACCTCCCGTAAATCACAATACATCTTGGTGGTTCCTGGGTGAATAGAGTACCGAGAACTATGGGTTTCTGACAAGATCAGCTCCCTCAAGTCATCAACATTAGGAACACACAAACGACCTTGATATCAAAGTACACCATCTTTCCCTTAGGAGAAAGCCTCAACGGATTTCTTAAGTACCGTTTCCTTTAAGTCAACCAAAATTAGATCAAGACCTTGCTTGGCTTTCACATCTTCCACTAGAGACGATGCTGAACCATTGTGGACCATAACACCACCCTTGGTAGAGTTCACTACCTGAACACCCAATCGGGCCAATCTATGAGCATCTCGAACCAACTCCTTCTTTTTTCATCAATATGATTAACACTACCCATTGATAACCGACTAAGAGCATCGGCTACCACATTTGTTTTACCGGGGTGATAAAGAACACTCATATAATAATCCTTCAATAACTCAACCACTTTTTTTGGCAAAGATTTAGGTCCTCCTGATTAAACACATTGCAAACTCTTATGGTAGGTGAAAGCATCTACATGAACACCATACAAATAGTGCCTCCATATCTTAAAAGAAAAAACCACCGCCGCTAATTCAAGATCATGGGTAGGATAATTCTTGTCATGATCTTAAAGTTTCCTTGAAAAATAGGCAATAAGCTTCCCATTTTTCATAAGTACACATCCTAACCCAATTCTCGAGGCATCACAATAAACAACAAAGCCATTTTTCCCTTTCAGTAGAGTCAACAAAGGAGAAGAAGTAAGTCTATCTTTTAAATCCTGAAAACTCTTCTCACATTCGTCGAACCATATGAACTTATCCTTCTTTTGAGTCAAAGCTGTTAAAAGAGAGGCAATCGAAGAAAACCCCTCAACAACCCTTCTATAGTAACTGGCTAAACCCAAGAAACTTCTAATATCTGTAGGAGTTAGAGGTCTAGGCCAACTTTTGACCGCATCCGTCTTCTTAGGATCTACCTCAATACCCTTACTTGAAACAATATGACTAAGTAAAGCTACAGACCTTAGCAAAAACTCATACTTGCTAAACTACGCAAAGAGTTGTTGGTCCTTAAGAATTTGCAACACGATCCTTAAATGATCAATATTCTCATTCTCACTTCTCGAATAGAGCAATATATCATCAATGAATACAATCACAAACATTTCCAGATATTGTCTAAACACTCTATTCATCAAATCCATAAATGTCACCGGAGCATTAGTCAACCAAAACGACATTACCAAAAACTCATAATGACCATACAGAGTTCGAAAAGTTGTCTTCAGAATATCATCTTATTTCACCCTCAATTGGTGATAACCCGACTGAAGGTCTATCTTAGAGATATAACTTGCTCCTTGAAGTTGGTAAAATAAATCATCTATCCTTGGAAGAGGATACTTATTCTTAATGGTCACCTTGTTCAACTGACGATAGCCAATACACATACGAAGAGAACCATCTTTCTTTCTAACAAACAAGACTGGAGCACCCCATGGAGAGATACTTGGTCAGTTGAAACCCTTATCCAACAAATGTTTCAGTTGCTCTTTCAACTCTTTTAATTCTGCCGGAGCCATACGGTGAAGAGGAATAGAAATAGGCTACATATCTGGGAGAAGGTCAATACCGAAGTCTATTTCCCTTTCAGGAGGAATACCGGGTAAATCATCTAGGAACACATCCAGAAACTCATTAACAATAGGGACCGACTCAAGAGTAGGGGTTTCAGAATCCACATCCCTCACCCTAACTAGATGGTAAATGCAACCCTTAGAAATCCTCTTTCTAGCTTTAAGATAAGAGAAAAACTGACTCTTAGGGATATAATTTCCCCCTTTCCACTCTAGGACAGGCTCATTCGGAAACTGAAACTTGACTACACGAGTTCTACAATCAATAGAAGCGTAACATAAGTGCAACCAATCAATCCCAAGGATAACATCAAAATCTATCATATCAAGCTCTACCAAGTCAACAAGAGTAACTCTATGGGACAAGGATACGGGACACTTTCTATAGACCCTTTTAGGCACAATAGAATCACCAACTGGAGTAGAGACAGAAAAAGGATCTAACACCACATCCGGAAGAAAATCAAACCTCATAGCCACATATGGTTTCACAAAAGACAAGGTATCACCGGAATCAAGTAAATCATAAACATCAAGTTGGAAGACTTTCAACATACCGGTAACTACATTGGGAGAACCCTCTTGTTCACCACAAGTCTAGAATTCATAAAATCGATTTTTCTTGGGAGCATTGGAACCCGAACCACTAGGAGGAGCTTGCTTGCCCTCTCTTCCTTTAGTCGTCAGCATCAGGAAATACCTCATCCTATGACCACTCTTACCACAGTCGAAGCAACCATCCGTGATGGCTAGGCACTTACCTTCGTGCTTCTTTACACACCTAGCACAAGTAAATATAGGCAATGAAGATCCACTACCATTCCCTCCTTGAGGCTTAGGGTAAGACAACCTTTCTTTGATGAAATTAGGAGGAGTGTAACACCCCGGAAACTAGTAGACTAAACTAGGATTTAGTGTGAGGGTTCAAACCAAGGAAGAGGGCAAGGGCCAAGGGAAAGGGGCCAAGGCTGCCCAACCTTCCCCAAGCACTGCCCCCACCTTCACGACCACCACCACGGCCAGTGGTGAGGACCAAGACCTATGGTATGGTCCGTGGTGGCTAGGAAGTAGCTCTCCAAGGGCTGCCCACAGTTGGCTCACCTTCACGAGCCACTTCACAGCCAGTGGTGAAGACCACGACTCGTGGGAAGGCTCATGGTGATGCCTTCACCTCTTAGAGGCCAAGCCAAGGTGGCCTACCTACTGGTCCATGACCACGAGAAGGACCACGACAGGTGGTGAGGACCACGGCTCGTGGTGCCTCTCGTGAGGCCTGGGCAATAGGCTGCCAAGTGAGGGAGAATTGGGACTTTTTGGTTTAAGTTAGATTTAATTGGGGTTGTTTTGCCTAAGCTTGTTACACCTATATAAGTTATTTTAACCCTTTAAACTCACTATTCAATACATTATTTGCAAAACCCCAAAAGAATCCCCAAGTTTATCCTCTCAAATATTTCTCTCTCTAGAACTTGAATAAGAAGATAAAGTTTGAAGCTAGGATCAAGGTCAAGCCTACAATCCTCAAGCATTTGTGGGCTTTGTGATCAAGGTATGATAGCTTTTCATCCATGGACTCCTTTCATCCATGGAGTTCCCTCGTTTTCCTCAATTGTGAAGATGAAATCCCAAATTTGAGTTAGGATTTCTTCCAATGTTGTGTGTATTGATGAATGTTGATCCAATTGAGTGGATAATGATTATTTATCATTGAATTGATAGTAAATCATATTTTTAGCATGAAATTACATGTACCCATGCCTAACCTATGTCTATAAGGATGAAATTGATTTAAATGGGTTTTATGTTATGAAAGGGAAAATTGAGGATTTAGAGATAATCTTCTAGGATTGATGATATACATTCTAGATTTCTTGAGAGTAAATCATATAGACATGAATTGAATGATATTAAAGTATAAATGTTGAATCATGATTACTAGTGCTTAGGATTGAGCCTGTATGATGATATATGATTAGAATTGCTTAAGAATGAAGCATGTAATTAGAATGTCTTGAGATCTAGGCATATGTGATAATTATGAGAAGTATTTCTTTGAGAGTAAGGCATGTAGTTATGAATGTTGATTGTTAAGGCTTTGAGAGTAAAGCTAATATGATGAATTATTATTTTTAAAGCTTTGAGAGTGAAGCTTATAAGATAATGGTAGATTATTGAATAGAATTATTGTGGAAGGACTTTACCCACATGACCTACCTTATGAATGTATGAATGTATAGATGTGAAATGTTTTCTCACATTGAATGATTCTAGGTTGAAAGGTTTGCTCACCTAAAATGACTCAAAGTATATTTAATTATGATAGCTTGATGTTGTAGTATGATATCCGTTCATGAATAAGCTTGACTTGGTAAGACAAGACCATGCATGGTAGTTTGAGTAGAAGATCTCATGGATAGCCTTTGATTGAGAAATCGTACCCTTCCAAAGGTTAGCTTGGACTACCATAATAGAATCCTTGCATGATAGCATGACTTGGTAAGGCCAAACCATTTCATTGGTAGCTTGGATTGAGCAATAGTACCCTTCCTTGAGTAGCTTGGACTTGCATGAGAGTGTGCTTTCCATGATAGCTTGGTCTAGCATAATAAGGTGCTTTTCCTTGATAGCCATTAATTGGTAAATCGTAACCATTCATGAGTAATGTTTTGTATTGGTCTAGTAAAGAAGTACTTTTCCATGAATAGTAGCAAGAGCTAAAGAGGGACTAGTCCCTAATCAAAGTATCATGTTTATGATGAATCAAGGTTACTTCAAGGAAGTATCGTAAGTATGTTTTAATATGAGATTTGTTTGTATGATGTATGATTAGCTTGGATTGCTGCTAGAGTTGCCTTCCTTAATATGTATGACTAGAGGTGGATTACCCAATTCCTAGATAAGGATAAGTGTGAGGTTACTTGAGAAGTGTTCCTCTTACATTATGATGATCTATGTCCATTGATTATGCCTATGACTATGTTGTTATCTCTTATGCTTATAGCTTATGTCTTATGTTGACTAATGATTATTTTAAGCTCATGTTGATGATTTATGCTATCTATCATATTTAGTAAATATTTTTACTAATACATACTCTTGCCTACATTCTTATCAAATGTAGGGTCCGACGATATTGACTTCCATCCCCGTGGCTAGGATCTTTGTAGAAGCAAGGATTAAAGTTTTGGTGAGTCCTCATAGTATTCGAGGAGATAGCCACGATATTCTTATGTCTTTCATTTTATGTTTAGAACTATTGTATGGGCTGCGTCCCAAAGATATTCATGTTTTAGATGGTTTGAGGCAAGTGTAATAGACTTCTGCTCGTTTTATAAAGGACTTTGATGTTATTGAAATGTTTTAAATTTCCGCATCATTTCTAGTACTTTATGTTATGATATTCTAAGTGGCTTGTATAAGGCCTCTCGGGGTCTTATACGCCTTTTTACATCTAGGGGTTACCCCTGGGTCATGACAAGGAGCATTGGAGGAACTTTGACCAGAAAACCTTTGTCGAAATCTAGAACAACCATGTTCATCGAACCTTGCATGAGAGAAATTACCATCACCGATTTAGCCCTCTTTGTCTCCATAAAATTTTCCTTAAGTTTCTCTTCTTGGATCTGTTGATCATGAACTATGAGACGAGAGATGTCCATGTCATTAATAAGCATGGCGGTATGACATTCTTCAATCACCATTTCGGACACAGCTGAAATGAATTTACTCATCCTAGCCCTAGGATCGACAACCTTTGTTGGAGTATATTTAGACAATTCTGTGAGCTTCAAAGCATATTCCCTTACACTCATACTTCCTTACCGAAGGTTGATGAACTCAAGCACCTTTGCCTCCCTCATCTCAAGGGGAAAGAACCTATCAAGGAAGGCAACCTTAAACTTTTCCCAATCAAGAGGACACACATCTTCTGGTCTCCCTTCTTTCCATTGGTTGAACCAAGTTTGAGCAACACCTTTAAGTTGATAAGTGGCCAACTCCGCCTTTTCCACCGGCGTCACCTCCATGATCATCAAAACCTTATAAACCTCATCAATGAAATCTCGAGGATCTTCGTCAACCTTAGAACCATTAAACTCTGAAGGATTAATTCTAGTGAAGTCCCTCACTCTATATCCCACCGTACCCATATTTGGGTTTACGGGGACCACAACCTCCCTATTGGCTTGGGCCGTCACGGCTTGAGTCAACACTTGAAAAACAACCCTAAACTCCGCATTAGTCACTTTCTCGATCAAAGGATCGACCGGAACTTGAGGAGCATGGGGAGGAGCTTTTTGTTGCGCATTCTCCCTCACATTCCTTCTAGCATAACCTCTTCGAGTAGCCATATCCTGTAGAGCATCAGATAAGGATTAGGAAAGAGACTTTATAGAGTTAAACTCTATCGCACGACTTTTAGAGTAATGAAATGAGTGGAGTTTCCAAAACATCTTGTAGCCTCTCATTCATAAATGTGGCGCGCTTCACACTCATGAATAAGACTTTACTCAACGTGGCTTATGAGACATCCTAGGGCCATTCTAAACCTTGTGCTCTGATTACCAAGGTTTTCACGATCCTGAGGTACACCCTAGATGTAACATGGCGTATAAGATCCTGAGAGACCCCATACAAGCCACTTAGCATTCATAACATAAGAAATAGAACAAAAGAAGTAAATACAACATTTCAAGTCTAAAGTTTTATAAAAGTAAAGCGGAAGTCTATACACTTTGTCTAAACAGACATCTAATACAATAGAATGAAATTTGGCCTAGCCCATACATCATGTCCAAAAACTGGAAATAAGAAAGAAACTAAGAATAATGAAAGTCCGTCCTTGAAGCATGAGGACTCACCAAAGCTCGAAAACCTCGCAATCAACCACTAGCCACGAAACTGAGAACCCAGACTGTCGGACCCTACATTTGGGAAAATTTAGGCAAGAGTATGCGTTAGTATAAAACAATGTACCAAGTATGATACCTATGCATAAAAACATTAAAATCATGCTAAAATAGGACATTTCATGACATGCAATTGACCAAGCTAAAACATGATATAAGAAGGGTTAGAAAACATAAGTCATAGAACATGGTCAATGCAAGCTAACATCTTTAAAGTCTTTGAACACATATGAGATACTTCTTGAATTTACCTTAGTTCATTATTATTATTATTGTGGGAAGTATCCTTAATTGACATAGAGACCATGTGAGCTATTACATGATCCTTCGTTGTCCCCCACACCGAAAAGGGTTGTCCTACTTGCCAAGGTAAGGACCATGAACTTCTAGTTTAAATGGATCCACTAGCTAATGTGTATCTAGAAAATAATCCTACGAGGGCACATAGGTAAGGGATAAGGAGATTGCTTCTAGAAACCCGACCTCTACTAACAGGAGAGCCTCCATCTCAATATCCTCTTGGTGCTAAGCATAAATCCCACAGAATAGTCATTTCTTACTTGTTCTTATTATCCATGGAAGGGCACATCATCTTGCCAATCCAAGCTAAGTCATAAGTCATCCATGGAAATGTATCATTCAATAACCAATCAAAGCTAGGTTCCATTAGGATAGCTCTTAATCTTTGATACAATTAGGTGAGAAGACCTGTCAACCTTAGAACCCTTTATTATGTGAGAAAACCTTTCACATTATGCTTTAATGTGTATATGAGAAAATCCTTCAAAAACACAACAAAAACATCATCATTGATATTTTACTCTCAAAGCATCCTTAAAATATTTACATAGATTTCATTGGAACATGCATAATGCCATACTTTACCTTTCAAGGTTCAAAACTCACTTTCAATCATCAACATCTAGAAAACATGGGTTAGGCATGTGTTTCATCATAAACTCATGTAATTTTATCAATACATGCTTTATTTCATAAAAGTTTTCCTTCATAATCAAAACCCCACATCATATGACCATAACTTGGAAAACATGGGAATTTCATGGGTTCATGGGGGAATCATCATAAAATCATAGTATTTCATAAATTCATGCATAAGATATCATAATTCAATCATTTAAATCAATAATCAAGAGAAATCATGACAATTGAAGCAAACCCTAACTCAATTGGGGATTTTAACTTTAGAAATAGGAGAA
This sequence comes from Solanum etuberosum, assembly GCA_029582245.1. Lineage (NCBI taxonomy): Eukaryota > Viridiplantae > Streptophyta > Magnoliopsida > Solanales > Solanaceae > Solanum > Solanum etuberosum. Next base: position 6,339 of record JAJONR010003626.1, on the reverse strand, counting down.
TTTGGGAAATCCATGAATTGAAGGAATCAATGGATGAAAACTATCATACCTTGAAGGCAATTGCTTATCTTCAATGGAGGAATGGAGACTTGACTTGAAACCCTAAGTTGAATCCTTCTTCTTCAAGCTTTCTAGAGAGAGAAATATCTTGGAGAGGAGACTTGTTCTTCTTTTTGGTGAATTTGAAGAGAATGAAGTGAATGAACTAGCTATGGGATTGAAATAACTTATATAGGTCTATAGATGAAGGGTAAAAAGACGTAGTATAGGGATAAAATAATTAGGAAAATAACCAACTACCCTTAAAATAAATGTTGACCTACAAACCCCTACAGACGGACCATGGACTGACCGACAGTCCGTCCTGCACCACCGTCGTTCGCCGTAAGAAACTAGGATTTAGGGACCCTGAATCCGGGGTGTTACACTAATTTACTTAAGCAGATACAATAAAATACTAAAGTGTCAACCAGTAAGAAATATTTCACATTACAGATTCGAGAACAAAGCTCTAGTCAAGCCTTACTTTGTGACAAATGAGGAGGAAAAATACTCATATCGAGAGCGTCATCAACAAAAGATATATATTTTCATTTTCAGCAAAGTTTCCCCTTCTAATGAGAAATGACATTTATATTTTCAGTAGGTTTCAAAGTTTTGGACTTACATGGATAATTTGAGAGCGCTCATCAACAAAAAAAATTTCATCATGACCATGCATATGGACGTGCAAATGTAACTCGCTTGGTGTTGGATCTCGACCCTTTTTAATAACCTATACAAAAGAAAAATCACTTTTTAGATACAATAATATCTATTGCGTAATGTGTGTTTAGATACAAGTGTATATATCAGACAACCTAAAGATGTTGCTTATATAAAATTTGAAATATTTTACTTCCAAGTTTCTTGTGATATTCTCCAATTGAGATAGAGCCGCCCGTGTGAGTCCCAGGAGCAACTTCACAACCGCCACGATGATTCGTTGCATTTGTTTCTGACTTTTTAATAGACTCATCACTTCCCCAAAGTTGCATCCATCTTTCTCACACATGCTTAGGTACAAAACCTAGCCTAACTCCTCCCCCTTTTATTTTAGAAATGAAATTTCTGTAATTTACTGCCGCATTAACGAACCATGTCTCTTAACTTCACTTTCACTAATAGAAACATCCCAATAGGATTTTTTTTCTAAAATCAATTTTGAAAGTAATATAATAATATCCTATTTATAAATATGAATACACTTTACAAACTCACCTATGATGAAAATTAATACCTTGAATTCTCCAAAATAACTATCTTTAACATCGTTTGAAACACTTTTCTAATTAGTTACATTGGGATCAACATCATTTTTGAAAGACTTGGTTATGAAACTATAGCATGTTATAGAAGGTTCCAACCTGTGTAAATTTGAAGACATTATTTGGAGGGTTATTATAAATCAAAAGTAATATAAGTATCAGGCATTATATATGTGAGTGCTAACAAAAAGAATACGCAGATTATATTAGGCTATTAATTTGCTTGAAGCATGTAGAGAAACTTGCTTCAAGGCTCTCGTCTATTTGATCCTGAGATATATTAGGAAATTCTTCTTGTAAACGTTGCATGAACATACTTCATTATAGAAAAATAACTTTAATTTAAAAGTCGTGAATAAAGATATGTTTTTTATTATTTGAAAAATATCACTAACTTTTGTTACCTCCCAAATGACTCAACCTCTTCACAATTTAGTAAGATATAAGTTTGGGCAGGCTTGATTTCTTCATGGGATAAATACCTTCTTTTTCCTTCTCCCCATAGTTGACCTGGATGGGAGGATATTGATAATTTCCTTCAAGATCTTCCACAATACCACCATCATCATTAAGGTTCACATTATGATTACATGTCATGACATGAGCTTCAAAATAATGAGAGAACAGTTGTGTCGACTCTGTCATCAAGTATGCTTCACTAATGGAACCCTCAACACTAGCTTTATTCCCAATCATCCTTTTAAGAGTTTCTAGATACCTAAATAGATAAAATGGATGGACCATTACATTAGAAAAGGAACATATGGCAAACTAGTCACAAGTGACATAAAGTTTCACATTTAGCTTTTAAAAGAATATGTCCATCGATGTTGCATTGGTCCAGCTATCCTTGCTTCATATGGAAGGTGATGAAGATGTTCCATTGAGTCAAAGAACCCAGGAGGAAATTAAGATTTGTGGGATATCTCCCTCTAATCTCTCTATGTCATTCACTCGTAGAGTGGTCGAAGTAAGATATTTAAAAGATAAGCTCAATTCAATAAGTGTCTGCCACACATTACCAGGAAGTAGTTCACGAAAAGAAATAGGAATTAGTCATTGCATGAACACATGATAATCATGACTTTTCATACCAAATATACTTTTCGCATTTGTGTCTGGACATCTACCCAATTGGAAACATATCCATCGGGAAACTTTAAGCCTTTCACCCAATTGAACAAGATAGCTCGTGCTTCCTTGTCTATTGTATATACAGCTTTGAGATATTTTTCACTACTCTCTTTTGCCAATTGAGGTCGATCACAATAGTCTACAATATCTTGACGTGATTGTGGATTGTCTTTGGTTTTGTCATCAAAATTAGGAACTATGTTAAACACATTATCAAAGACATTTTTTTCAATATGCATGACGTCAAGATTATGTCGAATCATGTTAGAACTCCAATAAGTCAAATCCCTAAAGATGCTTTGCTTTTCCCATCCACAAGACTTACATAATCTTCGATTAACTTCTTTTGCATTTAACTCTGTTACTTTTCTTATGCTCAAGTCACAAATTTGGTTCAATACTTTCGCTCTTGTACTATAGGGTGGTGGTGATCTTTGGACAGACTTGCCTTTAAGAAAGTTTTTTACTATCTCTCCTAAATGGGTGATTTTGGTTGAGAAATATCCTATGACAATCAAACTAGGATGTTTTTCTTCCAGATTTCAATCTAAAGGATTGTGTTTCCTCCATACAATAGGGACATGCTAGCTTACCGGCAATACTCCATCCCAATAACATAGAATATGCTGAAAAGTCACTGATTGACCACATTAAAGTTTCCCTTAGTTGAAAGTTTTGCTTTTCTGAGATGTCAAATGCTTCCACACCTGTCTCCTACAACAAAGTCAATTCCTTTATTAGAGGCTACAAATAAACATCAATTTTATGTTTGGGATTGTTTGGCCTGGAATAATAATTGTTAAGAACATATGCTCTCTTTCATACACATGCTTTGAGGTAAAAAGTAAAGAGTGACAATCACTGGCCATGAAGTGTATTTACTCCCTGACTGACTAACTGATTGGAAACCATTAGTACATAACCCCAATCTTACATTTCTTGGTTCCACAACAAAAAATGATGAATTTAATTGAAGTGCTTCCAAGCCTCAGAGTGTGATGGATGACGCATTACACTATCCTCTTTTATAGGCTCATGATGCCATCTCATGTCAGTAGCAGTAGCAGGGGATGCATATAATCTTTCCAATCTAGGAATCAAAGGAAAATGATACATTTTCTTATAAGGGAGCAATTTCCTTTTACGAGAGCTGACACACCACTTGTATCTCTCATGGCCACAGAATGTACAACATGTAAGGTGTTCATCATCATCCCAATATAACATACATTCTGATTCACAACAATCAATCTTTTCAACCGGCAAACCCAAGCTACGCACTAGCTTCTTGGTTTGATAATAACTATCAAGAACCATGTTATCTTCAGGTAAAGCCTCTGTCAACAATTGCATCATTTGATTATAACCTCTGTATGACATATTGTTCTCTATTTTAATATTTAACATTGATAGACAAGCGCAAGTTGAGAGAGAGAAGAACCTGGATATAATTTTTTATCAGCTGCTTGTAACAAATCATATAATTTTTGGGACTCGGGATTAGGATCTTCCTCCATCAAAGGTTCACAAGGATGAGGTGACTCAGGTTCAATATTGCTAGAAGATTTCCAACTTGAACCTTGGGGAATGTTGGGACACAAAGCATCTAAAATTATTTTTCGGTATGGATTATCATATCTTAATTTAGGTTGAGCACTACCATGCAAATCTTGACCTGTAGAAATTTCATTGATCACATCTTTCTCCCCTTGATGCTTCCAAACAAAATAATTAACCAATCCAGACTTAAAAAGGTGAGGTTTAACGATTTTAATATCCATGAATCTAAAGTTGTGGCAATTTTTACATGGACATCTAACATTGTCACCAATCATGTGATTATGTTGTAAACATGTAAATAGGATAAATTTATCCACACCAATTATGAAAAAAGAGTTTATAGCCCCTCGGCCATCCAACCTCTCATACATCCAACAACGCTCTAGATTATTCATGTTCCTATTAATGCTTAAACGAACAAAACAGTTAGTAACAAGCACATATTGATTGACCAAAAGCACGCTCATTCATATTCATTACATTTATCCAGAATATACAGATTGAACTAACAAAAATAGTTTCTGAAATTGCTCACTAGGAAAGCTGAAAAAAAGCTTACAAACTTTTCAAAACTTACAGAATATAAAAGCGTTCTAGTTCCAATCAAGTTACTAAAGCATTCTTATTAAATCAAGATACTAAAATATTCTATGTCTAGCCAGCTTACTTTAGAGTAAAACCTATACTTCGTTTTATAAATAGGAACTAGTAGTACAAGCATACATATAACAAAACACCTAACACATAGAAAGAGACTAAATTTGACTTAAGCACATTGGATGTTTTTTGAGGCATATTTTTCACAATTATTGAGCAACAAGCTAATGGAAAGTGGAACATTTAGATTAATTTCCAACACATTGGCTTTAAGGACAATGAAAAGACAAACAACAATATCTAGGTCAACAAATCCTTCAATTAGAGAGCAACATTTATTCTCGGCTAGACTACTTCCATGTCACGACCCAGGGGTACACCCTAGATGTAACATGGCGTACAAGACCCCGAGAGGCCTCATACAAGCCACTTAACATATCATAACATAAATTAGATAGAAATGATGCGGAAATTTAAAACATTTTCCATACAATTGAAGTCTTTATAAAAACGAGCGGAAGTCTATAAAACATATCTCAAACCATCTAAAACATGAACATCTTTGGGACGCAGCCCATACAAAAGTCTAAACATAAAATGAAAGAACATAAAGGAAATGGTGGCTATGCCCTCGAATGCTATGAGGACTCACCAATCTTCAACTCCTTGCTCTACTAGAAACCTAGCCACGGGGATGAAACTCAATATCACCGGACCCTACCTTTGATAAGAATGTAGGCAAGAGTATGTGTTAGTATAAAATATACTAAATATGATAGCTAGCATAACATCATAAGAGCATAAAAACATATTAGAAAGCATAATCTCCAACATAGACATAATATAAGCATTAGTCCACAAAAGGCATCATCCATAACATAGGAAATACATCATGTTCATAAGCATAGTAAATCCTTAGATCTTCATAACATAAGTGAACTACTTCATACCTCAAAGAATACTTGTGTAATGCATGGATAAGACCCCATAATCTCACCCATACTAAGTACCACTTTTAGGCCATCATAATCATACTTACCATCTTTTGATCTCATCCTTAGCTTAATTCTCATAGACAAGGGAACCTTAACCTTTTGTCAAACATATCAAAGAAGGCAACTATAGCAACAATCCAAGCTAAACATACAACATATAAGAGAAACACTTCATAAGTAGCTTCAAGTCATACTTGTGCAATGCATGGATAAGACCCCATAATCTCACCCATATGAAGTACCACTTTAGGCCATCATACATACTCATTGGTTGGGGACTAGTCCCTCTTTTTAAACCTTTGAACACTACGAGATACTTATTTAAGCACATCTTAATTCCTCTTTACTTTGAACACTATGAGATACTTCTTTAAGCACATCTTAGTATTATTAGTTTGAACACTATGAGATACTTCTTTAAGCATGTCTTAGTTCATTATTAGTTTGAACACTATGATATACTTCTTTAAGCATGTCTTAGTTCATTATTATTTTTTGAAAACTAGGAGATACTTCTTCAAGTATGTCTTAGTTCATTGGATATGGAGATTGCTACTAGAAACCCGGACTCCACAAGGTGAAGGCTTCCATCTCATGCGACCTACTTTGGAAAAACCCGGACTCTACTATGTGAGAGTTCCCTCTTTTTATTTGGAAGCCCGGACTCAACTAGGTGTGAGCCTCTTTTTTATTTGGAAGCCCGTACTCAACTAGGTGTGAGCCTCCTTTTTATTTGGAATATCCAC
>JAJONR010003625.1:0-47325 GCA_029582245.1 Solanum etuberosum | reverse complement strand
TACTCTCCTAAGGGTAGCTTGAACTTGCATTTTAGAATGCCTTCATGGTAGCATGACTTGGTTAGGCCAAGACCATTTCATGGTAGCTTGGGATTGAGGAATTATACTCTCCTAAGGGTAGCTTGAACTTGCATTTTAGAATGCCTTCATGGTAGCATGACTTGGTTAGGCCAAGACCATTTCATGGTAGCTTGGGATTGAGGAATTATACTCTCCTAAGGGTAGCTTGAACTTGCATTTTAGAATGCCTTCATGGTAGCATGACTTGGTTAGGCCAAGACCATTTCATGGTAGCTTGGGATTGAGGAATCATACTCTCCTAAGGGTAGCTTGCACTAGCATCATAGAAAGCTTGCATGGTATCTAGGATGGAACATTTTACCTTTCCTTGTATAGCTTGGACTTTCATGATAATATGCCTTCCATGGTAGTTAGTTTAGCATAATGTAGTTATGTTAGTAAGATGACTAGCTTGGTCTAGCCTATTAGGGTACTATTCCTTGGTATCCTTGAATTGATAAATAAAACTCATTATGTGTATTGTCATGCCTTGTACTAAGTAGATAAGTACCTAAAATGAATAATGGCAAATAGTATAGAGGGACTAGTCCCCAATCTAGTGAGTATGTACGATGGCCTAAAGTGGTACTTAGTGTGAATGGTAGTATGGGATGCTATTCTTGCATTGCACAAGTATAACTTGAAGCTACTTATGAATTGTCCTCTAATACGATGTATGCTTAGCTTGGAGTGTTGCTATAGTTGCCTTCCATGATATGTTGACTTAAGGTGATAGTTCCCTTGTCCATAGGAAGTAAGTCAAGAATGAGATCAATGAATGGTAAGTATGAATATGGTGACTCCAAGGTCAAGCTTAGTGTGGATGGTATTATGGGATGCCATTCATGCATTGGACAAGTATGCTTTGAGGTTAATTAGGAGTATAGTGCTCATATGATATGAAGGTCTAAGTGTAGACTATGCCATGAACATGATGTATCTCATATGCTCAAGAATTATGTCTTATGTTGACTTATGCTTATATGATGCTTATGTTGGAGATTATGCTTATGACTATGTTATTATCTCTTATGCTTATGTCTCATATTGACTAACCATTTTGAGATGCTCTTATGATGTTATGCTAGCTAACATATTTAGTACATTTTGTACTAACGCATACTCTTGCCTACATTCTTATCAAATGTAGGATTCGGCGAGATTGAGTTCCATTTTGGAGGCTAGGTTTCTAAGAAGCAAAGGAGTTGAAGATTTGGTGAGTCCTCATATCTTCGAGGATGTGATCACCTTTTCCTTTATGTCATTTTCTTTATGTTTTATACTTTTGTATGGGCTGCGTCCCAAAGTTTTATTCAAGTCAAGTTTAGATAGTTTGAGACAAAGTGTAGTAAGACTTCCGCTTGCATTTTATAAAGACTTCGATTGTATGGATAAAGTTTTAAAATTTCCGTACTTTTATATTATCTTATGTTATGATATGCTAAGGGCTTGTATGAGACCCCTTCGGGGTCAAGTACGCCATGTTACATCTAGGGTGTACCCCTGGGTCATGACAGTTTGAGAGTGCATTCATCGGGCGTTTCTTTCCCTGTGAGCTAAGAGAAGCAAAGGTAAGAGAATTCCTCACTCTTAAGCAGGAATCTATGAGTGTTCATGAGTATAGTCAGAAGTTCAGCCAACTTTCCTGCTATGCTATGGAGATGGTTGCGGACATGAGGAGCAGGATGAGTCTGTTTCTTGCTGGGTTGTCTCGTCTGTCAAGTAAGGAAGGCAAGGCAGCTATGCTAATAGGGGATATGTACATAGGAAGGCTGATGATCCATGTGCAATAGGTTGAGGAAGATAAGCTGAGAGATAGGGAAGAGTTCCAAAACAAGAAAGCTAAGACAGGGAATGAGTCCAGACAGTAAAAGAGTAATGCCAACCGGTCATCTTTCCAACCTAAGCAAAAAGGACCTACTCCGTCATCTGCTAGTGCACCTGCACCAAGGAACAGAGCTGAATTCAACAATCAGAATTCACAAAATTTCAGAGCTAGACCTGCGCAGTCTCAAGGTAGTATGGCACAAGAAGGTAATGAGACTCCTACATGTGCTAAGTGTGGTAGGACTCACTCAGGAGTGTGTCATGATGGCTCCACTGGTTGCGTCAAGTGTGGTCAGAACGATCACTTTATGAAAGAGTGCCCTAAGAACAGACAAGGTAATGGTAATGGGGGCAATAAGGCCCAATCTTATTCAGTTGCTCCACCAGACAAAGCTGCATCTAGAGGATTACTTCAGGGGCAGGCGGAGGAGCAAACCGATTGTATGCTATTACTAGTCTCCAAGAGCAAGAAGATTCGCCAGATGTTGTCACTGGTATGATCAATGTCTTTAATTTTGATGTTTATGCTTTGCTAGATGTAGGACCGAGTCTATCTTTTGTGACTCCATATGTTGCGATGAATTTTGATGTTCTTCCTGAGAAACTTCTTGAGCCCTTTAGTATTTCTACACCTGTTGGTGAGTCTATTCTAGCTGAGAGAGTCTATCGTAATTGTACCATTTCCGTCAATCACAAGAACACCATTGCTGACTTAGTTGAGTTAGATATGGTAGATTTTGATGTCATTCTAGGCATGGACTAGCTTCATGCCTGTTATGCCTCAATAGATTGTAGAACTCGAGTTGTTAAGTTCTAATTTCCTAATGAGACAGTTATAGTGTCACGCCCTGAGGCTACCTCCTTGACGTAAACACGGGACTTAGGATCACAGTTGTAACAGCCGAAAAACTAGTAGACTAAAATAGAGCTTTACATGAAGGTTTTAGAGTTTGATATGAGGGTTAAAATTGTAAAATGACTTTCCGAACTTAGAATGAAGGTTTTAGGGGTTAAACGTCAAGGTACGACTCCCCAAGGACAAACCAAAGGGGTCCTTGAGGTAGACCCCAAAACAATCCCTAAATATGCCCCAAGGCAGTGACCCACGATGGGGACTCACGCCCCGTGGGGGAGGGTCATGGGTCAAGCCCTTGAATTTAAGCTCCAGTACTCCACCCACGAAGGACCAGTACGGTCCGTAGACCCACCCACGGTCCGTGGGTCGGGGTCTCATGGGTGGAGGCAGTTTTGGTTTTTAGTTTTTAAGTTAGGGGTTAGGGGAAGATTCTAGAATTAATTAGTTATTAAGGAGGGTCATTTTATTAGTAATTAGGCAACCTATATAAAGCTATTAGACCATTAATTACATGATTCCAAATAATTATTTTAGATTCACCAAAGAACCTAATTCCCTCTGAAAAATCCTCTCTCTAGAAAGTGAAGAAGAAGAAGAAGAGAAGGAAGCTAGGTCAAATTCCTCCATTGTTGCAAGCATAGTGAGGGCTTTATATCCAATGTATGATAGCTTATTCATCTATGGATTCTTTAATCCATAGAGCCCACTAAATTTCCCCCAATTGTGAAGAAAATCCCCAATTCTAGCTAGGGTTTCTTCCTATATTATGGGTAGTGTTGAGTATGATTCCAATTGAGTGGATAATACTTGTTTATGAATGTTTTAGTATTGAATAATGATATATTGATGATATTACATGTTTTCCAGGGTTAACCCTAGTCTAATTGATTAAATCAAGTAATGTGGGTTTATGCCCTGTGAAGTAAAATTGAGGATTCAAACGTGATCTTCTAGAATTGATGACACGTATAGTAATTGTTCTAGAATAGAAGTATGTGAACATGAATTGAATTAGAAAAATGTACATATGATGGATCTTGACTAGTAATGAATGAGGTAGAGCCTTTATGATGAATTATGACTAGAATTTCTTAAAGAAAAAGCTTATGACAGGTATGTCTTGTGATCTAGACTTGTATGATGGTTGTAAGAAGTAAAGCTTTGAGAATAGGGCTTGAATTCATGAATGTTGATAACTAGGGCTTTTAGAGTAAGTCTAATTTGATGAGATAGCTTGCATAAAAATTGTATACTAATAGCTAGAGTTGTTGTGGAAGGCTTTTACCCACATGACCTACCTAGTACTATATGAATGTATGTAAGTAGAATGTGAAATGTCTTCTCACATAGAATGATTCTAGATTTGAAAGGTTAATCACCTAAAATGAATCAAAGCATGTTAGACTAGAATAGCTTGAAGATGTGACCTAAGATCCCTTCATGTATAGCTTGACTTGGTAAGACAAGACCAAGCTTGGTAGCTTGAGTTAAGAGTTCTCATGGTAGCTTAGGATTGAGGATCCATACTCTCCTAAGGATAGCTTGACTAGCATTATAGAATGCTTTCATGGTAGCTTGAGATAGTAGATCTCATGGTCGCCCAGGATTGAGGAATTACACTCTCCTAAGGGTAGCTTGAACTTGCATCATAGGATGCATTCATGGTAGCTTGACTTGGTTAGGCCAAGACCATTTCATGGTAGCTTAGGATTGAGAAATCATACTCTCCTAAGGGTAGCTTGCACTAGCATCATAGAATGCTTGCATGGTAGCTAGGATGGAACATTGTACCCTTCCTTGTATAGGTTGCACTTGTATGTCAATGTGTTTTTCCATGATAGCTTGGTCTAGCCTATTAGGGTGCTATTCCTTGGTAGCCTTGAATTGATAAATAGAATTCATTCATGTGTATTGACTTGCCTTGAACTAAATAGGAAAGTACCCTAAATGAATATGGCAAATAATATGGAGGGACTAGTCCCCAATCTAGTAAGTATGTATGATGGCCTAAAGTGGTACTTAGTGTGAATGGTAGTATGGGATGCCATTCATACATTGCACAAGTATAACTTGAAGCTACTTATGAAGCGTTCTCTTATATGATGTATGCTTAGCTTGGAGTGTTGCTATAGTTGCCTTCCATGATATGTTGACTAAAGGTTGTAGTTTCCTGGTCTATATGAAGTATGTCAAGAATGAGACCAATGAATGGTAAGTATGAATATGGTGACTCCAAGGTCATGCTTAGTATGGATAGTATTATGGGATGCCATTCATGCATTGCACAAGTGTGTTTTGAGGTTACTTAGGAGTGTAGTGCCCAGATGATATGAAGGTCTAAGTGTAGACTATGCCATGAACATGATGTATCTCCTATGGTAAAGAATTATGTCTTATGTTGACTTATGCTTATATGATGCTTATGTTGGAGATTATGCTTATGACTATGTTATTGTCTCTTATGCTTATGTCTCATGTTGACTAACCATTTTTTATATGCTTTTATGATGTCATGCTAGCTAACATATTTAGTTTATTTTGTACTAACACATACTCTTGCCTACATTCTAATCAAATGTAGGGTTCGGTGATTTGAGGTCCATTCTTGAGGCTAGGTTCTTAGAAGGAGCTAGAAGTTGAAGATTGGTGAGTCCTCATAGCATCAAGGATGAAGCCACCATTTCATTTATGTCTTTTATTTTCATGTATTGAGGCTATTGTATGGGTTGTGTCCCAAGTGTTTTATTCAAGTTGAGTTTAGATGGTTTGAGACAAAAGTTTAGTAAGACTTCTTCTTGCTTTTACGAAAGACTTCGATTGTATGGATAACGTTTTAAAATTTCCATACTTTTCTATTATCTTATATTATGATATGCCAAGGGCTTGTATGAGACCCCTTCGGGGTCAAGTACGTCATTTTACATCTGGGATGTACCCCTTGGTCGTGACAAACTTGGTAATCAGAGCACAAGGTTTAGAATGGTTCTAGGATTCTCTCAAACCACGTCTAGTAGAGTCTTGTTCATAAATGTGAAGCACGCCATATTTATGAATAGGAGGCTATTGGATGTTTAGGAAATCTCATTTCTTCATTCTCTAAGTCGTGCCATAGAGTTTAGCTCTAGTAGGTCTTTCTCCTAATTCGTGCCTTATGGTTTTCAGGATATGGATAATACAAGGGCTAATGCTAGGAGGGATGAGAAAGGCAATGTGGAGCAAGAGGTTCCTCTCCAAGCTCCTCCATAAGCTCCTCCCCAAGCTCTAATTGATCCTCCGGATATGAGGAATGTGGAGATTAGGTTGGCTTTCCAAATATTGGCCCAAGCTTTGACTACTCAAGCTCAAACTTTGACGGCACAAGTGAATAGGGAGGTGGTAGCTCCGGCAAACCCAATAAGGGGGATGGCTGCTTCTAGAGTGAGAGAGTTTTTGAGGATGAACCCTCCGGAGTTTAGTGGCTCCAAAGTGGAAAAAGATCCTAATGGATTTATAGAGGAGGTTTATAAAGTACTAGCTATCATGGGGGTGACTTCGGTAGAGAAAGCGGAGCTAGTCGCTTACCAATTGAAAGATGTTGCTCAAATATGGTATGAACAATGGAAATATGCTAGGCCTGTCGAAGCGGGTCCTCTAGAATGGGAAGCCTTTAAGTCAGCATTTCTTGATTGTTTTTTTCCCCGAGAGTTGACGGTAGCTAAGGTGGAAGAGGTCATCAACCTTAAGCAAGGTAGCATGAGTGTTAAGGAGTATGCATTGAAATTTACTCTATTGTCTAAGTATGTTCCATCTATGGTAGAAAATCCGAGGGATATGATGAGTAGGTTTTTGACTGGGGTGTCCGACATAGTAGCAAAAGAATGTCGTATGGAAATGCTCCATAATGATATGGATATCTCATGTCTCATGGTGTATTCCCAACAAATGGAAGAAGACAAACTCAAAGAAGAGAAATCTAGGGAGAAAAAAAGGTCTAGGATGGACAATGATAAGTCCTTTCATGATGGGTCCGATGGACATGGTCGTTCTAGGAATCGACAAAAAATTTTCGGACAAGGCTCTTCTAATGCTCCTAAGTATAAGGATAAGAGGGCGTCTAACCCTAAGCCACCCGGAAGTGGTAATTAGCATCCATGGTCTACTTGTGCTAGGTATAGAAGGAGACATGAGGGTAGGTGTTTGGCCAGTAGAGAGGGTTGCTTTAGTTGTTGTGAGAGTGGCCAAAAGATTAAAGATTGTGCTAAATCAAAAGCTATGAGAAGAGAGGGTAAGCAAGTTGATCCTAGTGGTCCGGATGAGAAAGTCCAAAAGAAGAATAGGTTATATGTCCTCCAAGCTAAAAATGATCAAGACTGACCTCCTTATGTGACTACCGGTATGTGTTTCATGCTTTGTTAAATTCTGGAATTATTTGGTCTTTTGTGACTTGATATGTGAGACTTGAAGTTGTCTCTAGTATGAATGATATTTAGAAGAGTTTGTATAGGCTTACTCCCAAGGGGGAGATGGGGTGCCTAAACAGTAAGGTTATCGTGTGTTTATGTGTTGCCATGATTTCCTTAAATGCATGTTCATAAATCTTAGGTCTTTATAGAAATGACTTATGTGCATTGTTTTCCTCATGTTGTAGTGCATTGAGTATAAGTTGCATGTAGACTCCATGAGATGAATTTATGAGCATGCCTTAGTATGGAGTTGAAGAATTCCTCCTAGAATAAATACTTTGAGAATAGATTGCATATAGGCTCCACAAATGCATGTTGAGCCTGTTTTAGCTAGGAGTAGTTCCTCCTTGAATATGAGTAGATATAGAATTTCATGCATTTTGGGTTGTTAGATGTAGCTCATATTCCCTTGTATTTCATTGAATATGTTTAGCTTGGAATTGAAGTTTTCCTCCTTGGTTGTGTGCATTTAGATGTATTGCATGCATGATGGGATGCTAGTCTAGATTCGTTTCCTTTAAAAGGTGTTTAGAAATGTCATTCGAGGACGAATGTTCCCAAGAGGAGATATTGCAACACTCGGAAAATTAGTATACTAAACTAGAGCTTTACATAAAGGTTTTAGAGTTTGATATGAGGGTTAAAATCGTAAAATGACTTCCCAAACTTATAATGAAGGTTTTAGGGGTTAAACATCAAGGTACGACTCCCCAAGGACCAACCAAAGGGGTCCTTGAGGAGGACCCCAAAACAGTCCCTAAATCTGCACTAAGGCAGTGACCCACGATGGGGACTCACGCCCCATGGGTCCACCCATCACCGTGGGTCCACCCATGACCCGTGGGTCCACCCACGACCCGTGGGTCCACCCACGCCCCATGGGGGAGGGTCGTGGGTCAAGGCCTTGAAGTTAAGCTCCAGTACACCACCCACGAAGGACCAGTACGGTCCGTAGACCTACCCACGGTACGTGGGTCGGGGTCTCGTGGGTGCGGGTAGTTTTGGTTTTTAGTTTTTAAGTTAGGGGTTAGGGGAAGATTCTAGAATTAATTAGTTATTAAGTAGGGTCGGTTTATTACTAATTAGGCCACCTATATAAAGCTATTAGACTATTAATTACATGATTCCAAATCATTAGTTTAGATTCACCAAAGAACCCAATTTCCTCTGAAAAATCCTCTCTCTAGAAAGTGAAGAAGAAGAAGAAGAGAAGGAAGCTAGGTCAAATTCCTCCATTGTTGCAAGCATAGTGAGGGATTTATATCCAAGGTATGATAGCTTATTCATCTATGGATTCTTCCATCCAAAGAGCCCCCTAGATTTCCCCCAATTGTGAAGAAAATTCCTAATTCTAGCTAGGGTTTCTTCCTATATTGTGGGTAGTGTAGAGTATGATTCCAATTGAGTGGATAATACTTGTTTATAATTATTTTAGTATTTAATAATGATATATTGATGATATTACATGTTTTCCATGGTTAACCCTAGTCTAATTGATTAAATCAAGTAATGTGGGTTTATGCCTTGTGAAGTAAAATTGAGGATTCAAAGGCGATCTTCTAGAATTGATGACACGTATAGTAATTGTTCTAGAATAGAAGTATGTGAACATGAATTGAATTAGAAAAATTTACATATGATGGATCTTGACTAGTAATGAATGAGGTAGAGCCTTTATGATGAATTATGACTAGAATTTCTTAAAGAAAAAGCTTATGACAGGTATGTCTTGTGATCTAGACTTGTATGATGATTGTAAGAAGTAAAGCTTTGAGAATAGGGCTTGAATTCATGAATGTTGATCACTAGGGCTGTTAGAGTAAGTCTAATCTGATGAGATAGCTTGCATAAAATTTGTATACTAATGGCTAGAGTTGTTGTGGAAGGCTTTTACCTACATGACATACCTAGTACTATATGAATGCATGTATGTAGAATGTGAAAGGTCTTATCACATAGAATGATTCTAGATTTGAAAGGTTAATCACCTAAAATAAATCAAAGCATGTTAAACTGGAATAGCTTGAAGATGTGACCTAAGATCCCTTCATGTATAACTCGACTAGGTAAGACAAAACCAAGCTTGGTAGCTTGAGTTAAGAGTTCTCACGGTAGCTTAGGATTGAGGATCCATACTCTCCTAAGGATAGTTGACTAGCATTATAGAATGCTTTCATGGTAGCTTGAGATAGTAGATCTCATGGTAACCTAGGATTGAGGAATTACACTCTCCTAATGGTAGCTTGAACTTGCATCATAGGATGCCTTCATGGTAGCTTGACTTGGTTAGGACAAGACCATTTCATGGTAGCTTAGGATTGAGAAATCATACTCTCCTAAGGGTAGCTTGCTCTAGCATCATAGAATGCTTGCATGGTAGCTAGGATGGAACATTGTACACTTCCTTGTATAGCTTGGACTTGCATGTTAATGTGTTTTTCCATGATAGCTTGGTCTAGCCTATTAGGGTCCTATTCCTTGGTAGCCTTGGATTGATAAATAGAATTCATTCATGTGTATTGACTTGCCTTGTAGTAAATAAGAAAGTACCTTAAATGAATATTGAAAATAATATAGAGGGACTAGTCTCCAATCTAGTAAGTTTGTATGATGGTCTAAAGTGGTACTTAGTGTGAATGGTAGTATGGGATGCCATTCATGCATTGCACGAGTATGAATTGAAGCTACTTATGAAGTGTTCTCTTATATGATATATGCTTAGCTTAAAGTGTTGCTATAGTTGCCTTCCATGATATGTTGACTAAAGGTTGTAGTTTCCTTGTCTATATGAATTAGGTCAAGAATGAGACCAATGAATGGTAAGTATGAAAATGGTGACTCCAAGGTCATGCTTAGTGTGGATGGTATTATGGGATGCCATTCATACATTGCACAAGTGTGTTTTGAGGTTACTTAGGAGTGTAGTGACAATATGATATGAAGGTCTAAGTGTAGACTATGCCATGAACATAATGTATCTCATATGCTCAAGAATTATGTCTTATGTTGACTTATGCTTGTATGATGCTTATGTTGGAGATTATGCTTATGACTATGTTATTGTCTCTTATGCTTATGTCTTATGTTGACTAACCATTTTTTATATGCTCTTATGATGTCATGCTAGCTAACATATTTAGTACATTTTATACTAACGCATACTCTTGTCTACATTCTAATCAAATGTAGGGTTCGGTGATTTGAGGTCCATTCTTGAGGCTAGGTTCTTAGAAGGAGCAAGAAGTTGAAGATTGGTGAGTCCTCATACCATCGAGGATGAAGCCACCATTTCCTTTATGTCTTTTATTTTCATGTATTGAGACTATTGTATGGGCTGTGTCCCAAGAGTTTTATTCAGGTTGAGTTTAGATGGTTTGAGACAAAAGTGTAGTAAGACTTCCGCTTGAGACTTCGATTGTATGTATAAAGTTTTTAAAATTTATGTACTTTTCTATTATCTTATGTTATGATATGCTAAAGGCTTGTATGAGATCCTTTCCGGGTCAAGTACGCCATGTTACATCTAGGGTGCACCTCTGGATCGTCTGACCCCAAGCTAACCCTGAGCTGGCATATCATAAGCATACTAAGATAAACTGAAATACGAAATACTGTGCGGAAGCTTAAACATGAGATAAACTGAAATGATGGGGAATACCCACTCTAAGTCTGAATATATAAATTCTGAGAAGAGTTTAATATACTGAAATAATACTCAAATACTAAAGTTGAATCTGTCTATGTCTGAAATAAGCCTCTAACTGACTAGAGATGCTGGGACATGCCCCCAGCTAACTCTAGCAAAACTGAAACTAAAACAAGAATGACTGAATAAAAAGACATGTAAATCGTCCTCGAATAATAAGGACTCACCACTGATACTGCTGAATTAGAGATCAGGAAATGATCTATGCGTGATCCGGATGCTGAGGACCTGAAGCTACATCCCGAGAAGATGTAACGCAGAGTATGCGTCAGTATTTGAAAGGTATTGAGCATGCAGGATAGGATAAAGCTGAACAATATATATACATAACTGGAATATGTATTGTTCAGGGGAGGGGCTGGCATGGCGCGCTCCAGATGCACCAGAGGGGCTGGGGCGGCGCGCCAGAATTGAGTCCCAGAACTTTGGGGCTGGCGCCCAGCGCCAGCAATGCACCCGGGACGTCTGCCCCCACCCATTTTTCATCTTTTAGCCCGTCTAAGTTCTCTTAAAGTGTCCTAACACTTCCTATCAATTCTAACTACTCTAAATAACTTCTAAACATCTAGAAATCATCCATAAACATGAATCATAATCTTGAATCCATAAATTTAAATTCAAGAAAAGTTATTAGCCAAGTCTAGAAAGTTCTTAGAGTCTTTTCAAAAGTCTTTTACAAATGTTTTAAACTTGTTTTAAAGACTTGAGCATTGACTTGAGTAAGAGTAAGAGTGAAGTTCATTTCTTCAAAAGATTATATGGGAACTAAGTATTCCCAAAGAGTAAATGTTTTCACATTTAAACAAGAGAGGAAACACCGATTTCTAAGAGAGATTTTGAGCTAGTTTTTGAGTAATAATCTCAAACCACAAAAAGAGTTATGTTTTTAAACATATGAGCTAGTTATATTTTGGGAGTTGTATTGAGCACCGATTTGGGGACGAGTTTGAGTTCAGATAATTCAAAGTCTCCATAAACCGTGTAACCAACATGGGTAGACATACTTTTTAGATGATTCCTTAATGCTTTTAGCATAGACTAGTGGATCCACTTAGTAGTAGGTTCTATACCCCCGGCAAGGTATAGGAAGGCCCTGGCAGAGTGAGGCAAGACGTTGTATCATCACATAGCTCATAGTGATGGTTGTCGGTTAGAGAATCTCCCACAGAGTTACTTGTATTTTTATACACAAAACTAAGTACTATTGTGTTTTTGCTATACACTGAGTTATTATCTTCATGTTTTAAAGCTTTTCTTTATACTGCATCCTTATTACTGCTTTATATTGAAATGAGTAGAGTGAGTTGAGGCGAGGTAAGTTTCTTCAATTCCATTTCAGGCTTATGTCTTGTTTTAGATTTCCCCTCGCATGCTCGTACATTCAATGTACTGACGCCATTTGGTCTGCATCATTTTATGATGCAGATATAGGTAGCCAGGATCAACATCCAGCGGTTCGTTGATCCGGTTGAGCATTCAGAGTCATTTGGTAAGCCTTCTTGCTTTCCGAAGGATCCCTTTTATCATGTGTTATTATTTCAGTTTTTAGGATGATGGGGGGTCTTATCCTGACATCCCTCATAGTACTAGAGGTTTAATAGACAGATAGTTATTAGTTCATTGGTCTTGTTATTTCAGTTTTTTTGATTATAAGACTTGAGCTAACTTATTGTCCAGTTGAATGTTTTCTTTTATAACATTCTAGTTTATTACATGAATTTATCTTTGTTGAGTAAAGTCTTCCGCTGAGTAGTAAGCCAGGCCAAGGGTTCGCTTGGGGCCAGCAATGGTTCTCGAGTGTCAGTCCCGCCCAGGGTGTAGGCTCAGGGTGTGACAGATTTAAATTTTTTATGCATGGCTATCATACTTGGTACATTGTTTTATAATAACACATACTCTTGCCTACATTTTCCCCAAATGTAGGGTCTGACATTCAGGGTGCTTAGTTTCGTGGCTAGTGGGTGATTTGATTGATTTCTGAGCTTTAGTGAGTCCTCATGCTTCGAGGATGGACTTTATTGTTCTCACTTTATTTCATGTATTTTCTCTTTTGGACATGATGTATGGGCTACGCCAATTTTATTCTGTTGTATTAGATGGCTATGATGAGACAAGTATTTTAGACTTCCGCTTTTCGTTTATGATATTTTTGGACTTGGTCTATTGTTTTACACTTATTGTTCTATTTCTTATGAATGAGATCTAAGTGGCTTGTATGGAGTCATTTGGGGTTCTATACACCATGTTACATCTAGGGGGTACCCCTGGGTCATGACAAACTTGGTAATCAGAGCACAAGGTTTAGAATGGTCCTAGGATGTCTCATAAGCCACGTCTAGTAGAGTCTTGTTCATAAGTGTGAAGCGCACCACATTTATGAATGAGAGGCTACAAGATGATTAGGAAACTCCACTTCTTTCATTACTTTTAAGTCGTGAGATAGATTTTAACTCTATAAAGTCTCTCTCCTAACCTTATCCTATGTTTTTCAGGATATGGCTTCTTGAAGGGCTTACACTAGAAGAAATGTGAGGGAGAATGCGGAACAAGAAGCTCTTCCCCAAGCTCCTCAAGTTTCGGTCGATCCTTTGGCCGATCAAGTGTTGAATGAGGAGTTTAGAGATGCTTTCCAAGTATTGGCTCAAGCCATGATGGCTCAAGAAAATAAGGAGGTGGTGGTTCCCTTGAACCCAAATGTGGGTATGGCGGCTTCAAGAGTGAGGGACTTCACAAGGATGAATCCTCCGGAGTTTCATGGTTCTAAAGTTGAGGAAGATCCTCAAGAGTTTATTGATGAGGTCTACAAGGTTTTGATGATCATGG
Organism: Solanum etuberosum; assembly: GCA_029582245.1. Classification (NCBI taxonomy): domain Eukaryota; kingdom Viridiplantae; phylum Streptophyta; class Magnoliopsida; order Solanales; family Solanaceae; genus Solanum; species Solanum etuberosum. Next base: position 33,611 of record JAJONR010003625.1, on the reverse strand, counting down.
GAGTTACGTCGGTGGCAAAGGTGGAGTTGGCCGCTTATCAACTAAAGGGTGTGGCTCAAATATGGTATAACCAATGAAGGAAGGGTGCCCGGAAGATGTGGATCCTCTTGATTGGGAGAAGTTTAAGGCCACTTTTCTTGATAGGTTCTTTCCCCTTGAGATGAGGGAAGCCAAGGTGCTTAAATTCATTACCTTCAACAGGGAAGTATGAGTGTGAGGTAATATGCTCTTAAGTTCACTCAATTTTCTAAGTATGCTCCATTAATGGTTGCAGATTCAAGGGCTAAGATGAGTAAGTTTGTTTCACGTGTGTCCGAAATAGTGGTAAAGGAGTGCCGAACCTCTATTCTCATTAATTACATGGACATCTCTCGTCTCATGGTACATGCACAACAAATTGAGGAGGAGAAACTCAAGGAAAGTCTAGGGAGGCAAAAAGGGCTAAGACCGGTGACGGATATCTCTTTAATGCAAGGTCTGATGGACAAGGTCGTCCTAGATTCTGACAAAGGTTTTCCGGTCAATGTTCCTCCAATGCTCCTCCTAAGTTCAACCAAGATAGGGTGTCTAACCCTAAGCCTCAAGGAGGTAATGGTAGTGGATCTTCATTGCCTAGGTCTAATTGCACAAAGTGTGGAAGGAAGCATGATGGTAAGTGTCTAGCCGGCACGGATGATTACTTTAGTTGTGGTAAGAGTGGTCACAAAATAAGGGATTGCCCTATGCTTATATCCGAAGGAAGAGAGGGCAAGCAAGCTACTACTAGTGGTGCGGGTTCCAATGCTCCTAAGCAAAATCGTTTCTATGCCCTTCAGACTCGAGGTGAACAAGAGAGTTCTCCGGATGTGGTCACCGGTATGTTGAAAGTTTTCCAACTTTATGTCTATGCTTTACTTGATCCCGGTGCTACCTTATCTTTTGTGACGCCATATGTGGCTATGAGGTTTGATGTTCTTCCAGATGTGTTGCTAGAACCTTTTTATGTCTCTACTCCTGTTGGTGATTCTATTGTGGCTAAGAGGGTCTATAGAAAGTGTTTCGTTTCCTTGTCCCATAGATTTACTCTTGTTAACTTGGTAGATCTTGATATGTTAGACTTTGATGTGATTCTTGGTATGGATTGGTTGTACTTACGTTATGCTTCTATCGATTGTAGAACTCGTGTAATCAAGTTTCAATTCCAGAATGAGCCTATCCTAGAGTGGAAGGGAGGAAATTATATGCCTAAGGGTCAATTTGTTTCTTATTTTAAAGCTACAAAGATTATTTCTAAGGGTTGATTTTACCATTTAGTAAGGGTGAGGGATGTAGATTCCAAAACACCTTCTTTCGAGTCGATCCCCGTTGTAAATGAGTTTTTGAAAATGATCCCAGATGACTTACCCGGTATTCCTCCCAAGTGGGAAATAGACTTCGGTATTGACCTTCTCTCAGATACACAACCTATATTTATTCCTCCTTACCGTATGGCTCCGGCAGAACTTAAGGAGTTGAAATAACAGTTGAAGGACTTGTTGGATAAAAGTTTCATCCGACTGAGTATCTCTCCATGGGGTGCTCCAGTTTTATTTGTTAGAAAGAAGGATGGTTCTCTTTGTATGTGCATTAATTATCGACAGTTGAACAAGGTTACCAATAAGAACAAGTATCCTCTTTCAAGGATAGATGATTTATTTGACCAACTTCAAGGAGCAAGTTTTTTCTCTAAGATTGATCTCTGATCGGGTTATCACCAATTGAGGGTGAAAGATGATGACATTCCGAAGACGGCTTTTCGAACTCGGTATGGTCATTAGGAGTTTTTAGTAATGTCGTTTGGGTTGACTAATGCTCCGATGGCGTTTATGGATTTGATGAATAGGGTGTTTAGACAATACCTTGACATGTTTGTAATTGCGTTCATTGATGATATTTTGATCTACTCAAGTAGTGAGGGTGAGCATATTGATCATTTGAGGATCGTGTTGCAAATTCTTAAGGACCAACAACTTTTTATAAAGTTCAGCAAATGTGAATTTTGGTTAAGGTCCGTAGCTTTCCTTGGTCATATTGTTTCAAGTAAGGGTATTGAGGTAGATCCTAAGAAGATGGATGCGGTCAAGAGTTGGCCTAGACCTCTAACTCCTTCGGATATTAGAAGTTTCTTGGGTTTAGTCGGTTACTATAGAAGGTTTGTTCAAGGGTTCTCTGCAATTAACTTCCTTTTGATGGCTTTGACTCAAAATAAGGCTAAGTTCATATGGTCCGAAGCGTGTGAGAATAGTTTTCAAGAGTTGAAAGATAGACTTACTTCTGCTCCGGTGTTGACCTTACGGGAAGGGACGGATGGCTTTGTGGTTTATTTTGATGCCTCGAGAATCGGGTTAGGGTGTGTACTTATGTAAAATGGGAAAGGTATTGCCTATGCCTCAAGGCAACTTAAAATCCATGAGAAGAATTATCCTACTCACGACCTTGAGTTAGCCTTAAAGATATGGAGACACTATTTGTATAGAGTACATGTACATGTGTTTACCGATCACAAGAGTTTGCAATATGTGTTCAATCAAAAGGATTTGAATCTTCGCCAAAGAAGGTGGCTTGAGTTATTGAAGGATTATGACATGAGTGTCCTTTATCACCCCGGTAAAGCTAATGTGGTAATGGATGCTCTTAGTCGATTATATCTGGGTAGTGTTGCTCATATTGAAGAAGAAAAGAAAGAAGTGGCTCGAGATGTTCATAGATTAGCTCTATTAGGTATTCAACTAGTGGACTCAACCAAAGGTGGTGTTATGGTCCACAATGGTTCTGAATCATTTTTTGTGGTGGATGTGAAAGCCAAGCAAGGTCTTGATCCAATTTTGGTAGAATTGAAAGAGGCGGTGCTTAAGAAATCCGTTGAGGATTTCTCCAAAGGGGGAGATGGGGTACTTAGATACCAAGGCTGTTTATGTGTTCCAAATGTGGATGACTTGAGGGAACAGATTTTAGCAGAAGCCCATAGTTCGCGGTATTCCATTCACCTAGGAGCCACCAATATGTACCATGATTTACGGGAGGTCTATTGGTGGAATGGAATGAAAAAGGATATTGCGAGATTTGTGGCTAAGTGTCCAAATTGCCAACAAGTGAAAGTTGAGCATCCGAAACCGGGAGGTTTGTCTCAAGACATTAGCATTCCTACTTGGAAGTGGGAAGACTTGAATATGGACTTTATAGTTGGTTTGCCTCACACCCGGCGACAACATGATTCGATTTGGGTGATAGTGGATCGGATGACAAAATCAGCTCATTTCCTTCCCGTCGAGGTTTCCTACTCACCAGAGGACTATGCCAAGTTGTATTTAGGAGAAATGGTAAGGTTGCATTGAGTTCCTTTGTCCATTATTTCCGATCGTGGTACCCAATTCACTTCTCAATTTTGGAAGTCATTCCAAAAGGGGCTTGGCACTAAGGTTAAGGTTAGCACGGCTTTTCATCCCCAAACCGATGGTAAAGCGGAGCGTACTATCCAAACATTGGAAGATATGTTAAGGGCTTATGTGATCAATTTTAAGGGCAATTAGGATGACCATTTCCCATTAATCGAGTTTGCTTACAATAACAGTTATCACTCAAGTATTGGTATTGCTCCATTTGAAGCCTTATATGGTAGGAGGTGTAGATCTCATATAAGATGGTTTGAGGTGGGTGAAGTTTTCCTAATAGGTCCTGAATTGGTACAAGAAGCCATGGAGAAAGTTTGGCTTATATGGAAAAAGTTGAAAACGGCTCAAAGTCGGCAAAAGTCTTATGCCGATGTGAGAAGAAGGGATCTAGAGTTTGGTGTAAACGATTGGGTTTACTTGAAAATCTCACCCATGGAGGGTGTAATGAGGTTTGGTAAGAAAGGGAAGCTTAGTCCCCGGTATGTAGGCCCATATCAGATTTTGAGGCGTGTAGGTAAGAGCGCTTGTGAGTTAGACTTGCCAAATGAGTTGACAACCCTGCATCCTGTTTTCCATGTCTCTATGCTTAAGAAGTGTGTTGGAGATCCAACATCCATAGTTCCCCTAGAAGGGTTGGTAGTTGATGACAGTCTTTCTTATGAGGAAGTTCCGATAGAGATTCTAGACCGGCAAGTCAAGAAGTTGAGAAACAAGGAAATAGCTTCCGTGAAGGTTTTGTGGAGGAATCAATTAGTTGAGGGTGCTACTTGGGAGGCCGAGGCCGATATGATGTCCCGATATCCTCATCACTTTCCTTCTACTCCTATTCTAGCTTCAGGTAATGAGTTCCTATTGGGTTGTCCTTGTTTTGGGAGTCATGTGTTTTTTATGTGTTTCCATGATTTCCTTATGTGATGCATGTTCATGACAACTTGTGTTTTGAAAGAAAATGAGTTTACATGATTGATTTTCCTCATGTTGGTTGTGCATTGAGTATGAGTTGCCTATAGACTTCATGAAATGAATTGATGAACATGCTTTAGATATGCTTTTGATATTGAATTGCATATGAGCTCCATGAGATTGTGTTGAGCATGTTTTTAGCTTGGAGAAGGTAATTCCTCCTTGAACATGAGTAATTTTGACATTTCATGCATATTGGGTTGCTAGATGTAGTTCCTACTTCATTATAATGCATTTGAGTATGATGAGCTTGGAGTTGATGTTTCCTCTTTATTTATGTGCATTGCATGCATAATGGGCTGATAGAGTTAGTTTCACCCCTCTTATGATGTTTTGAGAACGTCCTAGCTAGGAGTCAATAATTCCTCCTTGGTTATATGCATTGCATTGTAGGTTGGGTTGTTAGTTCCTCTCCTACTTTTTTAGAACCAGTTTGAATCTCATTCGAGGACGAATGGTCCCAAGGGGAGATATTGTAACACCCCGCATCCGAAAAAGGGAAAAGAAGCAACTTTGGGGAAAATGCAGGTGCCAGCCACGAGGGCCACCCACAGCCCGTGGATAGGACCACGGGCCGTAGGTGTGGTCCGTGGATGGCCCTGCCCAGGATAGTCTAGGAGCTCAGGACCACGGTCTGACCCACGAACGGTAGGTTAGACCATGGTTCGTGGTCGGGGTCCATGGTTTGAGGCCCCAAATCCACCTTTCTGACACCAATCGACGGTCTACCAGGACGGGTCATGGGTCAGACCACTATCCATCGACTGGGGTCCGTGAATGGTCACCTGTCAGTTTATTTTTAGGGGCAGTTAGGTCTTTTCCTAATTAATTAGTTCCTATACTATGTCGTTTTGCCTATGTTTAGGACCCCTATATAAGCCTTTTTACCTCAAATTTCCCAATAGAAATCATTCTCTCTAAACTCACCAAAAAAAAAAAAAGAGCTCACAAATAATTCTCTCTCAAGAAACTTGAAGAAGAAGAAGAAGGATTCATCTAGGGTTTCAAGCTAAGGTCTCAATTTCTCCATTGAAGGCTAGCATTTGGATTCAAGGTATGATAGTTTTCATTCATGGATTCCTTCCATTCATGGAGTTCCCAAATTCCTCTATTTCGAAAGGTAGAATTCCCCAATTGAGTTAGGGTTTTCTTCAATTATCATGGATTCTTTTCATTATTTATTTAAATGATTGAATTATGATCTCTTATGCATGAATTGATGAAATAGGTTGATTTTATGATGATTTCCCCATGAACCCATGTAATCCCCATGTTTTCAAGTTATGAATCATATGCTCTAGGATATTGATCTTCAAGGAAGAGTTTTATGAAATTGAGCATGTATTGCAAGCTTTACATGTATTTATGATGAAATCTATCTCTAACCCATGTTTTCTAAGCATTGATGATTGAAAGTAGATTTTGAAGCTCAAGAGGTAAATCATGGACTTATGCATTGTTTTATGAAATCCATGCAAATGTTTTAAAGGTGCTTTGAGAGTAAAGTACCAAAGATGATGTTGTGTTGTGAAAGGATATTATCACTAAACACATACTAGTATGATGTGAAAGGTTTTAACACATAGAAAGGATTCTTAGGTTGAAAGGCTTTCTCACCTAATTGAATCAAAGAGTAAGAGCTAACCTAATGAACTAGCTTGGTTTGGTTGTCCAAGGGCACCTTTCCATGATTAATGAATTCAAGTAAGAAATGACTATTCCGTGGGATTTATGCTTAGCACCGAGTGGTTATTGATGATGAGATAGAAGCTCTCCAGTTAGTAGAGGCTGGGTTTCTAGAAGCAATCTCATGAGATGGAAGCTCTCCCTTTAGTAGAGGTCGGGTTTCTAGTAGCAATTTCCTTACCCATAACTATGTACCACCATAGGATGTTGTCTCAGATAGACATTAGCTAGTGGATCCAAAATAGCTAGAAGTTCATGGTCTTACCTTTGCAAGTAGAACACCTCTTTTTGATGTGAGGTAGACACCGGATTCCATGTTAATAGCTCACATGGTCTTACATGTCAGTTAAGGCTAATTCCCCACAAGTAATAATGAACTAAGGTTACTTCAAGAAGTATCGCATATGAGTTCAAAGGTTTTAAAGATGAAGTTAGCTTGCATTGACCATGATTTATGACTTATGTTTTATAACTCTCTTATATCACGTCTTAGCTTGGTCAATTGCATGCCATGAAATGAAATATCCCTTTTTAGCATGATTTAAATATTTTATGCATGGCTATCATACTTGGTACATTGTTTTGTATTGACGCATACTCTTGCCTACATTTTTCCCAAATGTAGGGTCTGATATTCAGGGTACTCAGTTTTGTGGCTAGTGGGTGATTTGATCGATTTCCAAGCTTTGGTGAGTCATCATGCTTCGAGGACGGACTTTATTGTTCTCACTTTCTTTCATGTATTTTCTCTTTTGGACATGATGTATGGGCTAGGACCAATTTAATTCTATTGTATTAGATGGCTATGATGAGACAAGTGTATCAGACTTCCACTTTTTATTTATGAAATATTTTAGACTTGGACTATTGTTTTACTCTTATTGTTCTATTTCTTATTAATGAGAGCTACGTGGCTTGTATGGAGTCCTTCAGGGTTCTATACATCATGTTACATCTAGAGGGTACCCTTGGGTCGTGACATGGTCTCAATATAATATATCAAGAGATATGAGCTAAGTTGAGTTCCAATTAGCAGAGACTTTTAAAGTGGTGCTTAATGAGATATATTTACATATTCAACTTGTGAGGTGTCTTTCAAAAATTGTATTGAGGATCAATAATATAAGTTGAAACAAAAAGGGAAAGAGAGTTCTTTGTTAAAGAAGTTCGTACAAGGATACATGTATGAAACTATGTGGGAATATTCATAAAGACATCAGCATAGTGGAAAGGAATCACCCTACAAATCATGGATCAATGTTAGGGTGGTTGTAAATATTATAAACTCAGATAACCAACATTGTTGGAGTAACCAAGGCTGTTCCGAGTACTGTTCAATATGCTTTCGATCTTTTGCAGTTTTATTTTGACTATGGACCTGCTTGAATTAATATGTTTCATGACCCTCATTCTATGTTTGTACATATTCATACACCCTTAGATGGTTCTTAGTGGTGGATCATTACATCGATCTTAAGTTGTTGATTTGATAGGACAAAACATATGGATATACTTAGTTGTTTTGAATATACAGACGTTAATATCACATTGGGTATAGAATGACTTCATCCATATTATGAAATTCTAGATTGTGACCTTAGATATGTTGGGTATTCTTAAACTGAAGTGGTTGGTCACCCTTAGTACCTATCCAAGGAATGTAATATCATTTTCAAAGACTCAGTGTATGATTGAGAAGGGATACCTCACCTATTTGGATTATATTCATGATATGAGTATCGATAGTTCTCCTTTAGAATCGATATCAGTGATGAAATAGTTTTTTTGTAGGTGTTCCACTTGTTTGTGATGTTTATTTAAGTAATGACTTAGAGTTGAGAATTTAGCCCATTTCTATCATTTCTTATCGAAATGCTCCAACAGAATTAAAAGAATAGTAATAAGACTTTTTGAGTAAGTTCTTTTATTTGATCAAGTATTTCTCCTTGATTGCTCTAGTCTTAATTGGGAAAAGAAGGATGTGCATCGACTACAGAAAATTTAACAAAGGGATTATTAAGGACAAGTATCATATTTCACATATTGAGGACCTGTCTAGGAGTTTGGTAACCTTTAATATTAAATTGAAAGTTGATTACTATCGAATCATGGTTAGGGTGAATGATATCTTTAAGATAGCCTTTATAACCCCTTATGACATTATGAGCTCTTAATTATGACTTTTGGAATGACTAACTCCCTATCAGCTTTTATGAAATTGATGAATACGATGTTCATGACTTATTTGAGATTTGATTGCTATAGTTTACATTGATGATATTTTGATCTACTTTCATAGTAGAGAGGAGGATGAGTATCATTTGAGAATTGTACTCCAAAATTTGAAGAAAGAGTGACCTTATTTAAAGTTTTTTTTAAGTGTGATTTCTATCTCAGTTTTGTAATATTTTCGGACATGTGATGACTAAGGATAACAATATGATAGATTTGTAGAGTATTGAAACAGTTATAGATTGGGATAGGTCTATTTCATCTATAGAGATCCAGAGTTTTGTGGATTTGATTGGTTACTACAGATGGAATTTGGACGACTTTCCTTTTTATTGTGTCGTTATTAACAAAACTAACTCAGAAGAATTTAACTTTCTAATGATCTAAGGAGTGTGTGGCTAACTTTCAAAAACTTAAGACTTTGTTGACTTCCTACTCGATTTTGACCTTATCAATGAAAAATAAGGAGTTCACGGAGTATTATAATGCTTCATAAGTTGATCTTGGAAATGTTTTGATGTATAAAGGTAAGGTAATAAAGTATACTTTTAGACAGTAAAGGGTGTAGGAGAATAGATACTCTACTCATTATTTAGAGTTGACAATGATATTTTTTATTTCTACTTTGAAAATTTGGAGGCATTATTTACTTGGAAAGCAATATGAGGTGTTCATGAATTATCACAGTGTTCAATATATTTCTAGGTAGAGAGATCCAAATTTGAGGCACATGAGATGCTTAAAGTTTCTTAAAGATAATGACATCACTATCTTATATCACTTGGACAATGTAAGTGTAGTAGCAAATGCATTGAGACGAAAGTCAATCAGTATAGATAGCTTGATTATGTTGCGAGTGGAATAGATGTTCACTACTTGGGTAATAGATTTATGAGACTTGATATTTTGAATCTTGATAGAGTTGTTGCTCATATTGAGATACGCTCTCTTCTAGTGGGTCATATCAAGGCTAGGCCGTTCGAAGATGAGACGTTGAAAATAATTCAAGACAAGGTGTTAAAGGAGGGTTATATGAAGGAATGTTGGATTTGAAGGGCATTTTGAAAATTAAGGGTCATATTTGTGTTTTAAAAGTTGATTGTTTCACTAAGTTGATTATGAAAGAGACTCGTAACTCTAAATATTTTATTTATCAATGAGGATAGAAAATATATTAAGATCTGAAGCATTATTAGTGATATCAAATGAAGAGAAACATTGTAGAGTATGTGTCTCGATGTTTGAATTGCTAGCATGAGAAGTATGGGAACTAGAGATTAGGTGTTATGACTCAGAAGATCTCTATGCACGAGTGGAAATTGGAGTGAATTGCCATGAATTTCGTGATAGGAATGTCATAGATTTTGAGAAAATTTGATATTGTTTGTGTCATCATGGATAGAATAATCAAATCAACACACTCTATGCTGATTTTTGTTCGTATAATGTGGTGAGATTGTCTACTATTTACTTTCAAGAGATAGTGTGTTTATATGGTGTGCCCATTTTGAACCGAGGTACTTAGTTCACATCTAACTTCTAGAAGTCAATACACAACAAGTTGGGTATTCGATAGATCTTAGCACAACTTTTCATTCACAGATAGATCACCAGTCCAAGTATATTATTAAGTGTTGAAGGATATGTTGTACATGTACGTGATTGATTTTGATGGTCGATGGGATCAATTCTTATCATTAGCAGAGTTTTCTTATAACAACAGTTACCATTTCAGCATCTAGATGGTCCCATTTGAGGCTTTATATGATAGAAAATGTTGTTCTCCAATTTATTGATTTGATGAATTCGTGGTTAAACATTTAAGCATGGATCTTTTGAGAAATTGTTAGATAAGGTCAAGTTGATTTAAGATAGACTTCTCATAGCCCAGGATAAAAGAAAGGTTATGTGGATCGAAAGGTTGTTATTCGAAGTGAACGATTGGAGAGAAGGTTTTGTTGAAAGTATCGCCCATGAAGCGTGTTATGAAGTTCGGGAAGAAGGACAAACTCAATCCTAGATTCATTGATCCGTTTGAGGTACTTCTACATTTTTGAGAAATGACTTATGAGTTGGATATGCCACTAGACTTATGAGGTGTTCATCTGATTTTACATGCTTTGATGTTCAAGAAGTATTGTGTTAATGGTTGTCATGTGATTCAGTGTGACTCAATAGAATTTGTCCAAGAATTTGGTATTTGAGGAAGGTCCTAGAGTTATTATGGATGAAAGATTAAAAAATCCACTTAAAAGGTTGAGTCCAACATACAGAGAAGATATTCTCAACTATTTGATACTCCATGTACTTTCTTTCTCTTTACGTTCAAAGAAGAACGTGTGTTTTAGTGGTGGATGATGTAATGACCCTCTGAGTCGTTCTATATATTTTGCTCATTTTTCTTAGTTTAACCCTTTTAGTAGGTTTTATAAATAATTTATGACTTGTGAGAAGGAGTGACATGATTTTTAGATTAAATAAAGGATTATTTTGTTATTACTAATAATAGAAAATAAAATTGAGAAAATGGGCAGAGTCCAAAAAAGGAAAATAATAATAATAAATAAATAAATAATTAAAAAAGGGGGTTGGACGAAAGTTTTGTTGCTGCTGTTCACAGTAGCATTGCAATTAGCGTAGAAAATAAAAAAAATATTATTACGCAGAGGAAAAAGGAAAAAGAAAGGGAGGAAAGAAAAGGAAAAAGGAGGAGAATATTGAGATTTTCATCCCAAAGCGTCAAGGTGATGATTTTCATCCTTTCCATTAAACTTTTATGTAATTATGAACAGATTTTTAGGGTAGAAACGTGTAGAATTTATACTGAATTAAGAAAATATAGGTCTAGGATTCTAAGAACAAAATCTTGAATTGGGGATCGAATAACGATCGGTTTTAGCTGAAATTTTGCATGCGAGTTTATTTTATCATGGGTAAATAAAATCTGAAAGAAAATTCAAATTCAGATTTGGTGGTTCGGATGAATTTTTTACCCGATTTTCGAGCCGAAACTAAATATAGTAATATGGGTGTCATTAGATTCATATTCTTATGAGGATTACGTATTTGATAGATTGGAAAGGCTTTGAAGCTTTACAAAAAGGAAAGGCAAAATCTTGAAGAATTTGTGGCACATGTTCGACTCTTGAGGTATGTTAAGACTTCCTAGACTACATTGATGGACGTTTTCTAATAAAAGATTAAACATGGAATAAACAATGGGTAAGGGTGAAAGATGGGGTTGTTGACACCCAATTTTGACCCTCCACAATATAAATTAATCGTCGAGTTTCTTAATTTTCAAACGATTTAGAATGGTTAGCTTTATAAAATTCAAATATATTTCAAGTTATTTTAAAATAGTTTTAGTCATTTTATAATTTTTAAATAATAAATATGTTTTATATAATTTTATATGTGATTAGTTCATTTTAAGAATATTCGAAGAGTTGTCTCAAAAGATTTTATTTCACTTAAGTATTTTATTAAATTAGTTTATTTTAAGTTATGATTATAATTTTGAATAAATTGGTTTATAATTAAGTTAACTATTTTATTTCGTTAAAATTAAGAAGCTTATAAATTAATTACATTAATTCGTCCTATTCGAATTCTAGCCGAATCTTCTAAAATTAATTCTTTTTGGTTACCTCTATAAACCGCTTGGCTAAATTATTAATTAATTTCTATTGCAATTGTAGCCATAACCAACCCTTTTCTTCAACCTGTTTTAAGACCATGAATTTGGGGCCTTCTCTAAATTTTCAGCATCCTAACCTTTCCAACCCAGGCCCATTCCTAAATTCCATTCACCAATTCAGCAGCCCATAACAATCCAACACTTAAATCCAAATCCCAGCCCACTCTTTCTATTCCCAATTCCCCCGACCCGGCCCCGTTTTCTTCTCAAAAGAGAACCCAGAAGCGGCGTGAACAACATTCACAAGCGACAATAACATCAGCCCCAACGTTCTCAAACGTTAACGGCAACATCAGCATTTTCAGTAAGCGACAACAACGCTGTCTTCACGGCAGCACAATACGACCCAAACGACTTCCTCAACAATTCCAAGTGGCATCGATTCCAAACAGCGGCACACGAAAATCATCACGGCGTGAGGAGACGCGCGAATTAGTGCAGTACGCTACAATTTCTTGTCTTCTTCTCCAACGTCCCTCTCCATTGTACAATTCCAGCAGCAAAAGGCACGCGTTTTCTCCCTTGTAGCGTGAGATCGAGCCACGTCAAGCTCAAGGACATCCAAGTCGATCGAGGCCCTCCACCTCGCCTTCAATCCAATTAATTTGGAATCAATTCAGTATATTCCTCCGTCCTTGGAGAGAATTTGAGAGGAATTCAAATTTGTGGGCCTTGATCTTATCTTCTTCTTTTTTTTCATTCGTTTCCCCCCAAAAGATTGGAACCCTAATTTCTTCTATAAATACTCTCTTCTTCCTCATTGTTCGGGGGTGTGGGGGAAAAATCAGGAAGAAAATTGAGAAAGGGTATAGAGGGTTAACCGAGCTTTACCCACAAAAAGCATAGTTTACAGAAGGTTTCGAGGAATATTCGACTTTACATTTTGATGAATTCTTGGAGAACTTTCTAGTTCAAAGGTTCCGAGAAGATTGTTGTTCGGCCTCGTTTAGTTTTTGGTGTGCTGCTCGAGCTTCGAATTTGTGTGGTGAAAGAACTCGTCCCTGCTCGTTGTTTTCCAGTTTGCTGCCCCCAGAAAGGTAATATCTAATTTCAGCCCATGTCTCTTTTATTCTTGATATGTTGATCGCCTGATCCTTGACTTCTTAAGCATTCAAATGTTAGAAATTTGGGGTGTTTCGACTTATTTTGGTTTCAAGTCAGTATTATAGTTTTTTTTTGTTTGTTGAATCGATTTTTCTTTAAGTTCCTCCCTCTCTCGTGTCAACTCGGTCTATCTCATTGAGTATGTTTATATGCTTCTAGATATCAGTAAGAGTTGAGGCTCGTTGTCTTCTTTTGTTGACTGTTTCAATCTTTTGGTCTCGATTGTGATTCGAATATGTATGTCTAGATGTTGGAGGCCTATTTTTCTGATCGTCGTTACTCTTACTGTCTTAGTTTTTCGCAGTACAACTATGATCAACTTTAGAAATGACCACATTAGTCCGAGTTTGCTCCTGTTTAATGTAAATCTGATTTATTGCTTAGTATTTGACGTCATATCCTTTATTCTTTCACCTCGAGTTGAACGAATGAATTAAGATGTCAGCATTTCGAGTTCATGTGTCGCATTTACTACTTTTCCTATATTGTGTCTGTTACTACTCGTTTCGATTCCCTTTACTTGGTTGCTTTGTCGAGCCTACTTCGGAGTGTAGGTTTTGTTTCCCTTTTTCCAGATGGCATTTGCTCTGTTTCTGATTTCTTTTCCTCTAATTCAAGTTTGCTGCATCTGTTAGATTTAGCTATATTTCTGGATGTTGCTTTATTTTATTTTTAATGTCCTTCCTCCATTTTGATATGTCTTAATTGAAAGTAGTAGCTATTAGCTAAGTCATAGGATTCATTTGAGTCATTAGTATTAAGTTTTATGTATTCAAGATTGATTTGATAATATGGTTGTGACTAAGTGTTATATATAGGGATATGCTTATGGTTTCTATTAATGTGTTTATTGCTACTGGTTTATGCCATGAGTTACTGCAAATAGGAAGCTTAGTCATGATCATTAATTTATGCACTATGCATTTTATTTTATTTTTATTTTCGTTTCATTTCGAGCACCTAGATGTTGATTATTTGTTCAAATAATTCTTGTTTGCTCTATTAAAGTTAGTTCAAGTAAAAAGGTTCTTTGTTAATTCTCTTCCTTTCGTTTTGCCACATGTGACACCATCCGAGTCTATTGGACTCCATCCTTGCATCGAGTTGAATTTCTTCGAGTCAGCCTCATCTTCTTCGAGTGAAATGGAGGCAATATACATGCTGTAAATTGATGTGCAAGCCTCCAAAAGCCCAAAAAAGAGCTGTATCCCTATTGTATACAACAGTATACACTGGTATACAACAATTATATACATGATATACAACGCCAAAAATTGATGCAGGTGTTTGGAGGCTGAAGTATGCTGTATATGGATGGTGTACAGACTGATATACACATAAAAGAGACAAAATATGACCCATATATAATAATATACGTCTGTTATATACATAGGTGTTTGGGAGCAAAAATGGGTCCAAAGCCCAAATTCTTTTGTGCAGCAGTCCTATATGATTAAGCAACAGGTTGAAGAAGAAATAAATGGGCTGAGAATTCATTTGAATTTTTAGCCGGCCCATTTATAAATTTAGGACAAGTGTGGATCAAGGGTCCAACAGTTTTGGCCCAAATTTGGGCATTTTCTTGTTCTTGTCATTATTTATTTGTTTGTATTAACTCTCTAACCTTTTATTGCGATTTGGTTTTAATTTGATTAAATTCCCAAAAAAGAAAGTCATTTCTTCTTTTTTATGTTCAAATTGAAATTTTTATATTTTTATTTATTACTTTCTTTTGTTTTAATTAGTTGTTTTGTCAATATATGTGTTATTTCCCTTAAAAAAAAACCTTTTAGTTTACTTCCTTTCAAATAACGATGAGTTTTCTTTACTTAGTTAATATTTTTAAAGTTAGTTGAATATTTTAGTCAAATCGTTGGTCAACCGCGAGTTAGCGGACATCTCGAGGACCTAACACCTTCTCGAAATGTAAATTGAACCCCGAACCTTCTTTGAATTTCAAATAATTTTTAATCTGTTTAAATCTTTTGAAAATTTTAAGTTTTCTTAATTTCTTTAAAAAATTAAGTGACAACTCTCTTTTTTGAAAAATTGATTTTTTCTTCAAATCATAAGTTAAATTGATTTTTCGAAAAACAGTCATTCTTTTCCATAAAAACAGGGGTCTCGTACCAATGGTGTGATGGTCATTGGTACGAGTACCAGTGTTATTAAAGGAAAAGTTTATTACTATAAAATGATATATTGTAAGTCGAGAAAGCCAAAGCATATGGACATTAGCTGATGTATTTAGTGACTTGATTTCTTTGTGTGGTTGTGTTCTCTATTGAACCCTTATATTTGTGACAATTGAGGTGATTATATGTCATAGCGATATTTAAATTATTGAGATGCTTCATCATCCCCTTTTTCAAATATCATATTATGCACATGCATTGACATGAGATTGAGTATGAGTAAAGGTCTAACACGTGGAGATCGTCCGTATTGAGATCAAGTTATGATTATAATTGGGGCACGTGGAGATCGTCCATGCGAGGAATTGGTTATGATTATAAGTTAGGCATGTGGAAATAGTCTGTGCTAGGGATTGTTTGATTTATGATAGTGCGTTGAGATCATCTGCACAGACACATGGAGATCGTCTGTGTCGGTATATGGACCTCGCGAGTCCCCCATGGATCATGAACTCTCGATGTATTTTCAAGGAGTATCATGTATATGCGGTTGAGAGAGTACTTGGCATCTGAGGCATATCAATTCATGGTGTCACATTGCATTGCATCTCATTACATCCCTCATTCTTGTTGATTATGTGATTTATTGGTGGTTGGACATTACATGACATTTTATTATCTTTATTGATGAAAACTTGGTTGATAAATATAATGTGGACTTGTAAAATTAAAGGATTATTTTCTTATATACTCCTGTCACTACCTCTTCATTTTCGGTCTATGAGATATATTGGGTACACATGGTTTCGTACTCATACTACACTTGATACACTCTTTTGCGTTGTAGATAGGATTTCAAATTCGAGTGCATTTCGTGGAGCTTTTAGAGCTGGGTTTTGAACTATCTTGGAGTTGTGGTGAGCTACTTGGTTGTGCCGTGCCCCACACCTCCCTCTATGTCTTTATTTATCATTTATTTAGTATTTAGACAGGATATTCCTTACGTCTAGGTTTGTCATTTAATTCCTGACTTGTATCGTAGTTTAGAAGCTCTTGTACTTATCACACTAAATCTTGGGGTGGTGTTTTAGGTTTCTGCATTTCATACTTGTAAATGACTTAGTGTGGATATTATGTGGTCGCTTATCTTTATACTTTAAATATTGAATTGAATTGATAAAAGTATTGGGTTGGCTTACCTATCGGTTGGGAACATAGGTGCTATCACGACTTATGATTTTGGGTCGTGACATCTATTGATCGTAGATGGAATCCGTAGGTGAGAAGGGAAGTAAAGAATCTTTTGGAAAAAAAAAATTAGGACCTAAGGTGGCCATGTACGCTTTGTATGTAGACCTACCAACCGTACATGGTCCCATCGATGGATGGTCCAAATTCAAGTCCATGAACCCCATATACGGTCGACTAGGACGGTCCGTTGTAGGACCTAAGGACAGTAGGTCTGAACCGTCGGAGAGGCTCGATAGTTTATATTTTAAGGGATTTTAAATTTTTTCCTAATTATTTTAACTCAATACAATGTCATTTACCTTCTAGCCTAGCTCCTATATAAACATTTTAACCCCCAAATTACCCAAATTGAACTCATTCTCCTAAATTACTAGAAGTTGACCAAGTTCTTCCTTTCAAATCCTCTCTAGTCTAATGAAGAAGAATAAGAGCTAGGGTTCCATTCAAGTCTCCAAATTCTCCATTGTTCATGGGCTTTGGTATTAAGGTATGTGTGCATTCACCCATGGAGTCCTTTCCTCCATGTGGTTCCCAAAGATTTCAAGTCTACACTTCAATTTTCCAATTAAAAAATTAGGGTTTCAATTCATGGAATGTGGTTTTCTTCCAATTATGATTTATTTTGATCAATTAAGCTTTGAATGCATTATTTGATGTTAATCTATGATATTTAGTTGAAATTGCACTTGCCCATGCTTCAATTATGCTTTTCAACCCTGATCTTATGATAAACCCATGAACTATTTAATTATGGAGATATGCATGCTTTTATGAAGTTGTTTTAAATGAGTTAAGGTTGCTTTGAGAGTAAACATCGATGTTATTATTAAAGTTTATTCTCACATGAAGGATTCCTAGAGTTGAAAGGTTTTCTCAACTAAACTTTGAATCAAGATTTAGGAGATATTCTAATGAACTCTAGCTTGGATTGGCCACTTGAGAATATGACTAATAACTATTTTGTGGGATTTATTCTTAGCATCGAGTGGAAAAGCGGCGATTACCCATGTCCCATAACTATGTTCCACCATAGGTTTGTCTTAGATAGACATTAGCTAGTGGATCCACTTTAGCTCAAGTTTATGGTTATTACCTTGGTAAGTAAGTACATCTCTTTTCGGTTTGAGATAGACACCAGATTTTATGTTAAAGCTCATATGGTCTATGTCAGTTAATGGAAAGCTTCCCACAATAATGAACTAAGGTTACTTCTAGAAGTATCTCAAATATGTTTTAAAGATGTTTAGCTTGCCTTGACCATGATCACGACCTATGTCTTCTAATATGTTATTTTATGATTTAAGCTTGGTCATTGCATATTGCATGTCATGTAAAGTCCTTTCTAGCATGATTTTCATAACTCGTATGCATTGCTATCCTACTTAGTACATTCCATGTACAAATGCAAACTTGTCCCTACATTATTTCACTAATGTAGGGTCTGACGCTTCCATTCCGCACACTCGTGGCTAGTTGATCCTATTGAGTTTGAAGATTGGTGAGTCCTCATATTCCGAGGACCGAGACTCTTTACTGCTTTATGTCATTTTCGTTTCAGACTTGTATGTGATGTATGGGTTACGTCCCAATCACTTTCCTTATGATGTCCTAGAAGGTTTTGAGACTTATGTTAGACTTCCGCTTTAGTCAAACTCTTTATGATATAAAAATATCTTTTGAACTCTTTAAATTCTATTATCTTGTATGACGTATGCTAAGTGGCTTGTATAAGGTCTCTCGGGGTCCTATATGACATATTACGACTAGGGTGTACTTTGGGTTGTGACACACGACACCTAGTGAACTCGGCTAAAACATCATATATATATATGTGTGTGTATATATATATATATATATAAATAGAATATATATTAGACTTGTCACTCCCACTAACAAGTAGGCGGATGGTGCCAGTTGTAAAAGGTCAAGTTCTCAGCTTTCGCGTTGGGGTTCAATTCTAGTATTGCACAATTTTTATGTAAACTTTTAATGCTGCATTTCCGTTTCTTTTTCCAAAAAAGGTTCGGGCCAAGATTCGAACCCACTAAGTCGTTGGGGTAGGAGTAACGTTTTCACTATTATTAGGCCATAATCTACATGGTACCTTTTTTTTTTACATTTTTATGTTATATTAATATAAATACAGACATGATCTTTATTATAGTATATAATAATATATGTAAAGATCACACCCATCTGATATCAACTATTAAGCTGTAAAAGTTCTAAACTTGAATTTTGCTAACATTTTTTTGGTTGTAATTTTTACTGATTTTCTTTTTCTTCCTTTTCTATTTTAAGCATGAATTTATGTGATAAATTAGTATTTTTACCTTGATGAAATAATTTATAGTCACACAAATATTTAAGATTTATTTTAGACTACAAAATTTCAAAGGTTGTAATTAGGATGGGGACTAATACTTTTCTTCTTCCAACTAATTTTTTCTAGCTCCTCTCTTTCGTCCAAATTTCAGAAACTTGACAATGAGTTTCTCTTACTCTTTGTTCTATTATCTAAAACATTTGGATGCGTATGAAAAAAATAATTTGAATTGTGATAATTTAAATCTCTTTGAAAGTTTTAAATTTATAAAATAAAATGCATGTTGCAATAAATGATAACATGAAAATCATACTGAAATCACATTTATTTTTTGTTTGGGAAATTAAGATTGTCAGTTGGTGTGAGCCAATACTTCATCTCTGTTACTGAAATTATGTATGTGAAATTCTTCGACCTCTTTATAATTAGTTTGTTACATAAAACGTGAAGTTTATAAATATTAGTTTTTTGACATGTGTATTGCACGTGTATGCCAACTCATGTGTATACAATCTTGTTAAATAATATCATAGCCTAATTGGCCAAGATTTTTAGAGGTTCAAACTATGTGATCATATTTACTTCAAAAAAAATTCTTATTTTCAAAAAAAAAAATAGTGAAGTGTTTGGCCAAATTTTTTTGGAGAAATAAGTGCTTCGGAGAGTAGGAATTGTTTTTTAGAAGTTGGAAAAAGAATATCTTCTCCAAAAACTACTTTTTTAAAGAACATTTTTAAGCACATATATTTAAATGCACATTTTAAAATTTTGATCAAACACTAATTATTTCTCAAAAAGGATTTTTAATTTGATTTAGTCAAGCACAAATATTTTTCACCAAAAATACTTTTATATAAAGCATTTTATAAAACACTTTTTAAAATAAGCTGACTTTTTAAATTGAGAAAAACAGACTATAAACTTAATAATATAGTATTTTGAGATGTAAATAACTATAATCGATAGAATAAAGTAATATTCATAAGAATTATAAATGTAAATCATTATTTGGTGACTTATTTGTCAGATGTCTTTCATAGTGAACATTTTCTATAGGCATAATACATAAATGTATCATTTAACTTGGGGTTAACTTACATCTATTCCCTCTAACTCCAGTAGTGCACAAGTAGATACTTAAATTTATAGAAAATTAAACAAATAGACACATTCGTCCTACATGGCGTCCTACATGATAATTTTATGGATTATGTCACGTATGATGTGTGTCTATTTGTTCAATTTTATACAACGGACACCTAAAATTGGAGGGCGTAGATGTCACGCGCCGAGCCTACACCTTGGGCAAGACAGGCACTCGAGAACCATTGTTGGCCCCAAGCGAACCCTTGACCTGGCTTACTACTCAGCGGAAGACTTTACTCAACAAAGATAAGTTCATGAAATAACTTAGAATGTTGTAAAAGAAACATTCACTGGCCAATAAGGAAACTCAAGTCTTATAACAAAAAAAAAACAAATGAAATGAATAAGACTAATGAACTAATAATATTTAACTGTCTATGAAGTCTCTAATACTATGAGGGATGTCGGTACAAGACCCCCGATCATCCTAACAACTGAAATAACAAAGCTATAAAAAGGTATCCTTCGAAAAGTAAGGAGGCTCACCAAATAACTCTGAAATGCTCAACTGGATCAACGAAGCGTTGGATGCTGATCCTGGTTACCTGTATCTGCATCATAAAACGATGCAGGCCAAATGGCGTCAGTATATTGAATGTATGAGCATGTAAGGGGAAAATTAAACAACACATAAGCTTGAACTGGAATCTGAAAGAAACACTTACCTCAGCTTTACCCAACTCATGGATACTCAACTCAATGCAGAAATAAACAACAACAAAGATCCAGTTTATATAAAACATTTAAAATAGTAGAAAACATCTCAAAGTATTGAAAAATACAATAATATCTTAGTTGTATATATGAATACAAAAGTAGACTCTGTTTGGGAGATTCTCTAACCGACAACCATCACTATGAGCTATGTGATGATACAGCGTCTCGTCCGCGATGTCAGAACTATCCTATAACTTGTCGGGATATAGAACGCCTCAACTAAGTGGATCCACTAGTCTATGCTAAAAATCATAAACGAATCATCTAAAAAGTATGACCCTTTCTACCCACGTTGGCTACATGGTTTATGAAGACTTGAGTTATTATGAAATCGTCCCCATATCGATGCCCAATACTACTCCTAAAATATACTCAGCTCATATGTTTAAAAACATAACTCTTTCTCTGTGGTTTTGAGGTTATTACTCAAAAGCTTATCTCTTAAAAGAGATGGAACTCAAAACTACTCATGAAAACTCTTTTGGAAATCGGTGTTTCCTCTCATCTTAAATGTGAAAACATTTACTCCTTGGGAATACTTAGTCCCCATATAACATTTTAAAGAAAATGAACACGGCTCTACTTTTTTTCAATCTCAATGCTTAAGTCTTAAAACAAGTTCAAAAGATTTGTAAAAGACTTCTTAAAATGACCGAAGAACTCTCAATACTTGACTCTTAACTCTATCTTGAATTTGAATTTAGGAATTCAATATTATGATTTTGAATGTAGGACCTCTCGATGATCTAGGAAGGGTAAGATAGTTTTTCATAAGAACGATCGAAGATCCAAGCTAAAGAACACTGGCGCGACACGGATATAGAATTTAATTTTTGGTCGCATAAATATTTTCGAGGCAGAGGACTCCGTATTGTCTCCGCGACGTGGCTATGGAATTAAATTTTTGGTCGCGAAATAAATTTTTAGGCAGTGGGGTCCGTGATCTCTCCACGACGTGGAGAGGGATTTTGTGCACAAGGGAAGCAAGTACGCAACGCGGACTTGTGTGCCATATTTTTCCCGACTTTTTCCTTCTTCATTTTCTAATCCCAATTCACCTAAATTCGATTCTTTTTCTCAATTTCTCTTTAGATTCAGATACCCAATACATGTACACAAGAATCTAATCAAACACAACTTTAAAATCGACACGATTTCCTCAAGAACTCATCAATCTCATCTTAACTCAAGAACGAAAGCCAATTTCAAGAACACAATTCAAGAACATCAAACCTTCAACTTTCTAGAACGAATTTAATGCTGAAATTAACATGATTGGAGCGTGGGTGAACGAACCCAACGCTATGTGAACTCACATACCTCTTAGAGATTAACCTTTGGCGAAATCCGCAAGTGAAACCTCAAGAACGCGACGAAACCTTGGCTTTTCTCCTCTTTTCTCTTCTCTCAAAGCCCTAGCGTTAATTTGGAATGTGTAAACTGAACCAAATCAGTTTAGACCATTAATTAATTACTAAAAATGAAATAACTTACTTGGGTAATGAAAAGACAAAAATACCCCTCTTAAATCCGGGTGACTTTCCTTATCCGGACAGCCCGACTTCAAATGGGGATATCTCCCTCATACGAACTCGAAAATTAGCAAACTTGGTGGCGTGGAAAGAGGATTACAAGTCCTTTCATTTGACATCTTATAGCACACCTAACTCATCTTGTACTGATAGTTATGGTCGTGAAGTTGACCCAAAACTCATACTTAGCATAACTTGCCAATATTTCCAAATTTAATCTTTCCAAAAATAGTTTTATTTCTAATTCTAGTTCTCTCAAATAGTGAGGTGTTACAATATCTCCCCCTTGGGATCATTAATCCTCGTATGATATTACTCTAAGTAGACTAAGGGTGTAACATCTGACATTCAGCTCAAACACCCAACAAGCAAAATATAAATACAACATGCCAACTTAAAACAAATTCCAAGAAAAGGATTAGTACCTTAATTTGGAATTTCTCCGGACTCAAAGGGATATGGGTATCTCTTCTTCATGTCCTCCTCAGCTTCCCAAGTAGCTTCCTCAACAAACTGATTTCTCCACTGAACCTTGACTGATGCTACTTCCTTGGTCCTCAACTTGCGAACTTGGCGATCTAGAATCTGAACAGGGATCTCCTCATAAGATAAGGTATCCTTAATACCGATATCTTCAGTAGGTATGATAAGTGAAGTATCGCCCATAAACTTATTCAACATAGAAATATGAAATACCGGATGAACCGCTGCTAACTCTTGCGATAGCTCCAACTCATAAGCTATGTTACCGATCCTCTTGGATATTTTGTAAAGACCAATATACCGGAGACTAAGCTTCCCCTTCTTGCCAAATCTCATAACACCCTTCATGGGTGAAACCTTCAAATAAACCCAATCATCTATTTCAAACTCTAAGTCTCTCCTCCAAACATCTGTATAGGATTTCTGACGACTCTGCACTTTTTTCAATCTCTCTTGAATAACCTTTACTTTTTCCATAGCTTGATGAACTAAGTCTGGTCCTATCAACCCAGCTTCACCAACCTCAAACCATCCAATAGGAGATCTGTATTTTCTCCTATAAAGAGCCTCATACGGAGCCATTTGAATGCTAGAGTGGTAACTATTGTTATAAGCAAACTCGATGAGAGGTAGGTGATCATCCCAATTACCCTTGAAATCGGTCACACAAGCCCTCAACATATCTTCTCAAATCTGAATGGTGCGCTCTACTTGACCATCAATCTGAGGAAGGAAAGCAGTACTCAAATTCACTTTCGAACCCAAACCTTTCTGGAATGACTTCCAAAATTGTGCAGTAAATTATGCACCTCTATCTGAAATAATTGACACTGGAACTCCATGAAGTCTAATTACCTCTTGAATATATAACTTGGCATAATCCTCTACTGAATGGGTAGTCTTTACCGGTAAAAAGTGAGTTGATTTAGTCATTCGATCTACAATCACCCAAATGGAATCATGTTGCCTGCGAGACCGCGGAAAACCAGTAATAAAGTCCATATTGATCATCTCCCACTTCCATTCCGAAATCTCTATATTCTGAGCCATACCACCGGGCCTCTGGTGCTCTACCTTAACTTGTTGGCAATTTGGACACTTAGCAACAAACTCTACAATGCCCTTCTTCATACTACTCCACCAATAAACCTCTCTCAAATCATGATACATCTTTGTGGAACCCGGATGGATAGAATATCTGGAGCTATGAGCTTCCTCCATGATCCTCTCTTGAAGTTTATCCACCCTTAGCACACACAATCTACCTTGATACCTCAATACACCATCTCCCCCTTGTTCAAAATCCATCATTTTTTGCTTATGAACATTTGCCTTCAATTCAAGCAAAATAGGATCTTGGTCTTGTTTCTCTTTAACTTCGGACACTAATGATGATTCAGCCCCATTCATCACCACTGCTCCTCCTTCATCAGAATCCATAAGTCGAACTCCTAATCGTGCAAGTCTATGCACATATTTTGCTAACTCTTTCTTGTCTTCCTCAACATGGACAGTACTACCCATAGACAATCTGCTCAAGGCATCAGCAACAACATTAGCCTTACCTGGGTGATAGAGGATACTCATGTCATAATCCTTGAGTAATTTCAACCACCTCATATGTCTGATATTAAGCTCTTTCTGACTAAATACATATTGAAGACTCTTGTGATCGGTGAACACATCCACATGAACACCATAAAGAAAGTGACGCCATATTTTCAAAGAAAATACTACGGCAGCCAATTCTAGATCATGGGTTGGGTAATTCTTCTCGTGAACCTTAAGCTGTTTGGAGGCATAAGCTATAACCTTGCCATTCTGCATTAACACACAATCCAAACTGACTCTGGACGCATCACAATATACCACAAAACCTTGTGTACCCTCTGGTAAGGTCAATATTGGGGCAGTAGTCAACCGCTTTTTCAATTCCTGAAAACTTTTCTCACAATCCTCATACCATTGAAACTTAACTGTTTTTTGAGTCAACTTAGTCAAAGGAGATGAAATAGATGAGAACCCCTCGACGAACCTTCTATAATAGCCAGTCAATCCCAAGAAACTCCTAATGTAAGTTGGAGACGTGGGTCTAGGCTAGTTCTGCACTGCCTCAATCTTTTGAGTATCAACTCGAATCCCATCATCGGAAACAATATGGCCTAAGAATGCCACAGACTTAAGCCATAATTCACACTTAGAAAACTTATCATATAACTCCTTATCCTTTAGAGTTTGAAGGACTATTCGGAGATGACTAGCATGATCTTTCTCATTCCTCGAATAGATTAGAATGTCATCAATGAATACGATAACAAACATATCTAAATAAGGCTTGAACACTATGTTCATAAGGTCCATGAATGTTGCAGGAGCATTGGTCAAACCAAAGGACATAACTAGGAACTCATAATGACCATAGCAGGTCCTGAAAGTTGTCTTAGGGATATCACTTTCTCTTACTCTCAACTGATGATAGCCAGATCTGAGGTCTATCTTAGAAAAACAAGTGGCACCCTGAAGTTCATCGAAGAGATCATCAATTCTCGGAAGAGGATACTTATTCTTGATAGTAACATTTCTCAACTGACGGTAATCTATACACATTCTAAGAGAACCATCTTTCTTTCTCACAAATAAGACCGGAGCGCCCCAAGGTGAGACACTTGGTCGAATAAAACCTTTCTCAAAAAGATCTTTCAACTGCTCTTTCAACTCTGTTGGAGCCATTCTATATGGCGGAATAGAGATAGGATGAGTATCGGGAAGAATGTCGATACCGAAGTCTATTTCTCTCTCAAGAGGGACTCCGGGAAGCTCGTCTGGAAAGACCTCTGGAAACTCACTAACAACTGAAATTGACTGAATAAGAGGTGTCTCAACACTAGAGTCATTAACTTGAACTAAGTGATAGACACAACCCTTGGAAACTAACTTTCTCGCCTTAAGGTATGAAATAAAATGAAACTTAGGCACTGCTGAACTACTCCTCCACTCAATAACTGGCTCATTAGGAAATTGAAACTTAACAACTCGAGTTCTACAATCGACTGAGGCATAACAGGCATGAAGCCAGTCTATGCCTAGAATGACATCAAAATCTACCATTTCTAACTCAACTAAGTCAGCCATGGTGTTCTTGTGATTGACGGAAATGGTACAATCACGATAGACTCTTTAAGTTAGAATAGACTCACCAATAGGTGTAGAAACACTGAAGGGCTCAAGAAGCCTCTCAGGAAGAATAGCAAAATTCATGGCAATGTAAGGAGTCACAAAATATAGACTCGCTCTTGGATCTAGCAAAGCATACACATCAAAAGTAAGGACTTTGATCATACCAGTGACAACATCTAGAGAATTCTCTTGCTCCTGGTGACTAGTGATAGCATATAGACGGTTTGCTCCTCCACCTGCCCCTGAAGTATCTCCTCTAGATGCAGCTCTGTCTGGTGGAGCAACTGAAGAAGATTAGGCTCTAGTGCCCCTATTTCCACCACTCTGCTTGTTCTTAGGGCACTCTTTCATGAAATGACCCTCTTGACCACACATGAAGCAACCAGTGGAGCCATCGCGACACGTTCCTGGGTGGTTCCTACCACATTTAGCACATGTAGGAGCCCAATTACCTCCTTGTGCCACACTACCTTGAGACTGTACAGGTCTAGCTCTGAAATTCTGCGAACTCTGATTATTGAACTCAGCTCTGTTCCTTGGTGTAGGTGCACTAGAAGATGATGGAGCAGGTCCCTTTTGCTTATGTTGGGAAGATGACCGATTGGCATTACTCTTCTGTTGTCCCGACTAATTCCCTGATGTCTTAGCCTTCTTGTTTCTAAACTCCTCTACATCCCTCAGCTTATCTTCTTCAACCTGTTGCACATGGATCATCAACCTTGCTATGTCCATCTCCCCTATTAACATTGTTGTCTGTCCCTCTTTACTTGACAGACGAGACAACCCAGCAACAAACAGACTCATCATGCTTCTCATGTCAGCAACCATCTCCGGGGCATAGCAAAAAAGTTGGGTAAACTTAAGGATGTACTCGTGCACGCTCATCGATTCCTGCTTAAGAGTAAGGAATTCTCGTGCCTTTGCTTCTCTCAGTTCCCGGGGGAAGAAACACCCCAAGAAGGCCTCCTCAAACATAGCCCGACTCACAAGTGGTACACCCTCAGCTCTATTCTTTTTCCATTGATCTAACCATATTCTAGCGACACCCTTCAATTGGTATGCAGCTAGTTCCACTCTCTCAGCATCAGCAACATGCATAATCTCGAAAACCTTCTGAAGCTCCTCAATAAAGTTTTCCGGATCTCAGTGATGCTTGAACCAGTGAAGCTTGGAGGATTCATCCTTAAGAACTCATGGATTCTTGACGTATCAGCCACATCCTGTCGAACCCCTCTTTGTTGCCCAACTTGGTTGGTCACAGCTTGACTCAGCTTTCGGATAGCTTTCCAAAATTCAGCATTAGTGACCTCTCCTTGAGGTTGCACTTTTGGTGCATTAGGTACCCCTTGTTTCTCAGCGTTCCTCCTAGCAGGATGGCCTCAGACAGCTCTTCGTGGAGGCATGATCTAAAAGATATACGCAAGCACGAGTTAGAAAGAAACTTTTGTAGAGATACACTCTATCGCACGAAATGAGTATGAAAAAAAGTGAGATAGTTCCTAAATGTTGCAGCCTCCTAATTATAGATGTGGCGCGCTTCACACCGATAACTAGGACTCTACAGACACGGCTTCATAGACACCCTAGGACTCTTGAACTCTGTGCTCTGATACCAAGTTTTTCACGCCCCGAGCCTACACCCTGGGAGGGACTGGCACTCGAGAACCATTGATGGCCCCAAGCGAATCCTTGGTGTGGCTTACTACTCAATGGAATACTTTACTTAACAAAGATAAGCTCATGAAATAACTTAGAATGTTGTAAAGGAAACATTCACTGGCCAATAAGGCAACTCAAGTCTTATAGCAAAACAAAACAAATGAAATGAATGAGACTAATGAACTAATAAGATCTAACTGTCTATGAAGCCTCTATTACTATGAGGGATGTCGGTACAAGACCCCCAATCATCCTAACAACTGAAATAAAAAATCTATTAAAAGGGATCCTCCGGAAAGTAAGGAGGCTCACCAACTGATTCTGAAATGCTCAACTGGATCAACGAAGCGTTGGATGCTGATCCTGGTTACCTGTAACTACATCATAAAATGATGCAGGCCAAATGGCGTCAGTACATTGAATGTACAAGCATGCGAGGGAAAAACTAAACAACACATAAGCTTGAACTGGAATCTGAAAGAAACACTTACCTCAGTTTTACCCAACTCATGGATACTCAACTCAATGCAGAAATAAACAACAATAAAGATGCAATTTATATAAAGCATTTAAAACAGTAGAAAACATCTCAAAGTATTGGAAAATACAATAATATCTCAGTTGTACATATGAATACAAAAGTAAACTTTGTTTGGGAGATTCTCTAACCGACAACCATCACTATGAGCTATGTGATGATACAGCGTCTCGCCCGCGCTGCCAGAACTGTCCTATAACTTATCGGGATATAGAAAGCCTCAACTAAGTGGATCCACTAGTCTATGCTAAAAATCAAATCATCTAAAAAGTATGACCTTTTCTACCCATGTTGGCTACATGGTATATGAAGACTTGAGTTATTATGAACTCGTTCCCATATCGATGCTCAATACTACTCCCAAAATATACTCAGCTCATATGTTTAAAATGCTTAAGTCTTAAAACAAGTTCAAAAGATTTGTAAAAGACTTCTTAAAATGACTCGAAGAACTCTCAATACTTGACTCTTAACTCTATCTTGAATTTGAATTTATGGATTTAAGATTATGATTTGGAATGTAGGACCTCTCGATGATCTAGGAAGGTTAAGATAGTTGTTCATAAGAACGAGTGAAGATCCAAGCTAAAGAACACTGGCGTGACACGGATATAGAATTTAATTTTTGGTCGCATAAATATTTTTGAGGCAGAGGACTCCGTATTGTCTCCGCGATGCGGCTATGGAATTAAATTTTTGGTCGCGAAATAATTTTTGAGGCAGTAGGGTCCGCGATCTCTTCGCGACTCAGAGAGGGATTTTGTGCACTGGGGAAGCAAGTCCGCGACTCGGACTTGTGTGCCAGAATCTACCCGACTTTTTTCTTCTTCATTTTTTAACCCCAATCCACCTAAATTCAAAAAAAAAATTCTCAATTTCTCTTTAGATTCAGATACCTAATACATCTACACCAGAATATAATCAAACACAACTCTAAAATCGACACGATTTCCTCAAGAACTCATCAATCTCATCTTAACTCAAGAACGAAAGCCAATTTCAAGAACACAATTCAAGAACATCAAACCTTCAACTTTCTAGAACGAATTTAACGCTGAAATTAACATGATTGGCGCGTGGGTGAACGAACCCAATGCTATGTGAACTCACATACCTCTTTGGGATTAACCCTTGGCGAAATCCACAAGTGAAACCTCAAGAACGCGACAAAACCTTGGCTTTTCTCCTCTTTTCTCTTCTCTCAAACCCCTAGCGTTAATTTGGAATGCGTAAACTAAACCAAATCAGTTTAGACCCCTAATTAATTACTAAAAATGAAATAACTTAATTGGGTAATGAAAATATCAAAAGACCCCCTCTTAAATCCGGGTGACTTTCCTTATCCGGACAGCCCGACTTCAAACGGGCATATCTCCCTTAGACGAACTCGAAAATTAACAAACTCGGTGGCGTTGGAAAGAGAATTCCAGGTACTTTAATTTTCCATCTTATAGCACACTTAACTCATCCTGTACTGAGAGTTATGGTCATTTGAAGTTGACCCAAAACTCATACTTAGCATAACTTGGCAATATTTCCAAATTTAATCTTTCCAAAAATGGTTTTCTTTCTAATTCTAGTTCTATCAAATAGCGAGGTGTTACAGTAGATGTCAATTAAAGCCAAATAAAAAAGAATATTTATGTATTATATATTGCATATATTACTATTGCTATCATTGTACTATTTTCTATACATTATCTTGTAGGCATTGGAGGAAGAATAACATGAATTCTCTGTAACTAAAGTGTTCATATTTGAAGCATATACTGAATTAATTTTTGACACCTCAACATTTAAGGTTTAGAACAGTATTCAACGTGCATTATTTTACTTTATCCTTAATTTACATTCTTGGATAGATAAGAGATCAAATATAATGTTAGTTTGATGTCACTTATAAATTGAAAATCTAATTATTTTTTTAGTGTTTATGCAAGAAAGAAATTGTGGAGTATTAAATCAAGGTTTATTATGTGAAACATTCTTTATTTAAGGAGGCAAAAAGTACGATCTACCTACAGTAAAACTTCACTAAATTAGTATTCGGTTAACTAATAATTTCTCTAAGATAATATTTTTCTTCGGTCCCTACTTGGGCCAATGGAAAAAGTTATTCATTTCGGTAAGATAATAAGATAATATATTTTCAGAAGACCTATATAAATATATGGTCTCATTAATCTTATAAATTAATAATCTTTAAAAGTACAAATATATCTAAGACAATATAGTGAAATTTAATTATATTGTGTTTTGTCTTTTATAAAAATTTAAATTTAGTTGAAACTCAACTCTAACTTTCTTATTGCATTCAGAAGTTCTGGTGTTGTCTTTTTGGACTGCATCATAAAACCGTGAAGAGTTCTAGATGCGATAAGTGTTTCCTTACGCGTAACTGGTTCCGAAGATATTGTATCATCTTCAACTTTGTCATTAACATTATTTTTTCTGATGGTATCCACTATTTCTTCTAACCTCTGGATCTCTGAATATGTATTATTTTCACCCGGGTAATCCAATAGGTTATTACTATCCATTTTATTGTTGTAATCGAGATCACTAATCATGACCTCAAGTTCATGAACGACGTTTTCACAAGTGGGTTAATTCAAACAAATTATCTAATATTTGATCTCCGAATGAATTTTGCAGTGTCAAAACACTCTTTAAATTAATAAATATTAATTTACTGATTAAATAATACATCTATAAAATGATAATGTTTCAT
This sequence comes from Solanum etuberosum, assembly GCA_029582245.1. Classification (NCBI taxonomy): domain Eukaryota; kingdom Viridiplantae; phylum Streptophyta; class Magnoliopsida; order Solanales; family Solanaceae; genus Solanum; species Solanum etuberosum. The sequence continues at coordinate 2,821 of JAJONR010003625.1, read as the reverse complement.
GGTCCCCTATATTAATTTAGTGAGGTTTTATTGTATCTTCAATAAATAATTTCAAACTCTTCATTATAACTCAAGCAATTTTAAAGTAACAATTCTTACACCTAAGAGCTGATAACAACACATACCCCAATTCTAAACAATTATTTCTAATTATTGGTACATTCTTTAACTTATAGAAAGACTAATCTCAGTCTATGAAACTCCTTTACAATACACAATCATGACACAATACAAATCACTTTGGATAGAACCGGATTCTCCTAATATAACTACTATAACTCAAGAATATTTACCATTGATAGTCATTTGTACATTACTTATCAATAATCAAAATTTCATAAAACTTAAAAATTCAAAGAATCACTGTAGCATTGAAGAAGTTTCCTACTACTTGTCCATGACCAACACAAATTATATCCCTTTTTCCTATAACTATCTCTTTTTCATTTTCAACCACATATAAATAGCTTAATTTATTACTGTAATACGAAAGGTGTAATGAGCAATCTTCAATCAGAAGAAAAAATGTACGGAGTACATTAAAATAAAATTAATAAGCATTATTTTGGATCCTCAACAGTTATTTCTGTATCCATGTCTGATAGCAAGAAAAGGTCCTATTTTCTCCTATAAAAATAATAATATCATAAATAACAATTTCAAATAGTACACAGTATTAAAAGGTCACCAATAGTCTTTCCTCTTGAGGTTATAGCCTCACATGATGAACACCATTTAACTAATTTTTCTCTCTTAAATATTCATACTTGAAATTTAGTATGTGCATGGCACTAATAACAATTACCATAAATATTTCAATATTTTATCTTTATACGTAATATATCGTTTACAAAATATTATTCAATTAATATTTGAGTAAGGTTATCATAGAGAGAGGTAATTTTATATAAAAAAAAGTGTAATAGTGAATATAAACACTGTTATAAGTAGAATGTTTTTTAGACAAAAAATATAACATCAAAAATTAGTTCTAAAGAAAATTAGGCCGTTACAATGAAATGTTATTATAACGAATGATGGTAAAATAGAGATTTCAGTGTATGTCAAATATTTAACTTGACCAATTCTTTGTTTTAGATATATATATATATATATATATATGAACAACATCATCTAGTGTTCCATTTGATTGAAATCTCTTGCAACAAATACTTTATTTTCTTCGTTCATTTTTACTTACATATCTATTAAAAAATAATTATTATCATGGCTATATTATCATATTATAAGTAAAAGTGAAAATCTATTTTTAAAATAGTGGACTTAACATCAAAACAAGTAATTCAATTGATTGCATTGATGCACGTTGTTTTAGCAAAATTAGGAAGAAACTCTTTCGTTTGAGGGTAAAAGAATAGAACATAGAAAAATAAAGAAGAAATATCTTACCTCAATCATGTGCCTTTTTTTGTATTTGTTTATTAGTATTGTCTCTCCCACAACTTGATCTATTAATTTTATTAGAAAAAATAGACCAATGTGTGTATTCGTCACTGTTCACTCATTATGTGAACATTAATTATTAAATTTTCTCTCAAATGAAAACACAAAAGAAATTAATAAGAAACAAAACATGAAAAAGAAATGAAAATCTCTGCAAACAATATATAGAAGTTTTTTGTGTGAAGCAAAGTTCACAGTTAATTACACATTTCTCTGTTCTCTTCTTTTCTTCTTTAATAGAAAGTAATACTTAAATTTCAATGCTACGAACTTCAGCGAAACATATCAATGGATTGGGGATGAATTATTTATGAAAATTTTAAATGATCTCAAATTTTCACAGAAATGAGATCCCCAAGAATTTATAAGGAGTGAATGGTTATGATTTATGATCGAAAAAACTGAAGGCTGAAATTATTGTGACTATTCGTAGGAAATAAGTCTCTTTTTAATAAATAAAATATGTAGGTTAATTAAAAAGGTATTAATGTTCTAAAATGATATAAATAATATTGAAGTATGTATGTGATGAAAATTGTAAAAGTGACAACTCATCGGAAAAAGCACAACCCTTTGAAAACATCACAACCCTTCGGAAATGTCACAACCCGTCTAAAAAGTCACAACCCTTTGAAAAAGTCACAACTCATCAAAAAATTCACAACCATTTAATGTGAAAAGGTATCTACTTTTAATATAATAAAATTAATTAAATAGATAAATAAAATAAATTGAGTATTTTTAGTTGGGTGTATTATAGTAATTCAACATTCAAGTTTGTGAGTTCATGCTTTTAAGGTAGTATAGAAGATATAAATATATATAGATAAATAATTATGCCATCATTGAGTATTTTTAGAATAAGAAAACTCGCCGAGTGTTGTTATAAATTAATGGTATATTTATTTATTATTTATTTTATGTAAATACTAATATTATTGGGGAAAAAAATATTCTTTGTTCAAAATCATAAAAAAAAAATTGTTGGATTCATTTATCTCATAAACTGAAAGGAAGAATAACCAAACAAATTCGTCTCAAGTTGCTATTTACACGGATAAAAATATGTTAATATTCGATCGATTTAATGAACATAACAATATAGTATCCACAACCTCAAAATTTTAGATCCACCTCTGACAATTATAGTGAATAAAATCACGGTAAATGATCATATGTTTCACATGAATTGTTAAGTAAACAATGTTATAATGATTTCAAGATGGGGCCCTAGCCACTATATCGGTTTAGCTTTATAAAAGCTAATTTAGCTTTGTTTTAACTCAGAAAAATCAACCAAAATCTATACTACCTTAAAAGTATGAACTACCTAACTTAAATGTTCAATTATTATAAC